>ML777357.1:445359-537661 GCA_009831015.1 Picea engelmannii
GGTCGTACTACATCCCATAGTCTGATGATCAAACAGACAGATGTGCTTCATCCAAGGGCGACTCATTATGCTGCCAATAAAGAAAATACTTTTCCCATCCTCTTTTTGGGGTATATTTGATTTTTTTGTTCTTTTTGATGATTGTGAAAAAGAATAAAGGAGTATTATGTTACAATGGAGGAACGAGTACTGCAAACATACAAGCTCGAGGCATAAGGACAAGACTGATGTTCTGGTAAAATGATACTCGGGAAAAATCCTCCAGTGGCCAAAGGTGTTAAGACGCAGAAGCAAACTGTTACAAGGCTGATGGGTAAGGTATGCAAATGTGGTTGATAGAACACACAATGGTAACGTCCTTCGATGTAAGTTTAACGAGCCCAGAGAAGGTAACCTCGGTGGTTTTTCATGTTTAGAGAGTCTGAAAAAGCATAAAAGGAGACTCCAGTGGGGTACCTTTTTCGACAATAGTCTAGTCGATTCGAAAAAGGGATAAACTAGCACCGATTAGACGTCAATTCAAAACCATTTTTACGAGTGTGAAAAGGACAAGATCACTCGGCTATTTTTTCACTTTTAAGGAGTCTGAAAAAAACTTAACTATGGACTTCATCAGGAATGTTCTTCTGGACCATTTTAACGAGTGTGAAAGAACCAGGTCACTTGGCGATATTTTCAATTTTAGGGAGTCTGAAAAGAGCTTAACTATGGACTCCGAGGGGGTTTCTTTTTCGTAAATTTAGTCCCTCAGGCCCGAAAAAGGAATAAAATTATACCTGAGGATACTCTTCTAAAGAATGGGAATTCCATAGAGTATTCCTTTGTTCGTACAGTTGACCGTCCGGACCGAAAAAGGAGTAAACTACCGTCGGACAGACGTGACTTCAAATTTCAGTTTAACGAGCATGAAAGGTCACAAGATCGCTCGGCAATCTTTTCATTTTTAGAGGGTCTGAAAAGGGCTTAAAAGGAGACCCGTTATGTTTTGGGAGTCTGGAGGGTAAGACAAAGAGTGAAAAAAACCCATGCGAATGAGACTCAAACTCGTATTCAAGAAAGACTATATGGACTCTCGAGCCTACAGTGTTGTTAACAACGGCATGGACACCATAATGCAACCAGGACCTACCTAGGGCATCCATGTTTTGGTAAGCTCTACCACCAGGTCGCAACACTTCTATAACAGATATGATGGTTCCGTGTCACCACCGAATGGGATCGATCCTATAGCATAAGAAAAAGGCAACGAGATGCAAAAGTTGGGGTGATAGCCTAACCTATATGCTCAAGTTGATTTTTGAAAGAAAAAAAAAATTATGGACCGTCAATATATATATATATATTTTTCGAAACTCAAAAAAAAAAGGTGTCCCGATACCTGCTCAAATCCCTCCCATATAACTCCTGGATCACTCACAATGGTTTTTGGTATAAAGAAATGGATAAGGGGGGCCAAAAAAGTGACAAAAAGAGGCCAAAAAGTCTATAAATAGAAGCTGGCAGCTCATTATCACCATTGTTGATTTGGAAATTGACTCTAGAGCCAAAACACCCCCTTTGCCAAAGATCGTGATTTTGGGAGCTACAGTGGACGAAACGGACTTCTGCTTGGACCAAGTAAGTACAAACTCCCTTATCTAGCTATTCAATACTTCCTTTTTAGCATTTAGTTTATTTTTGGAATGGGCGTCGACCTTAAAAAGGTCGGCCCTAGGTAAACGCGGGTTGTCCAGGGATAGCCCGCGGGTACCCGCAACTGTCACCTCTACAGGCCGCGTGTACCCCCCCCCACGTGATGAAAAAGAAAATGAAAACATGTATTGACCCTCCTTTACCTTGTTGTGTTGGCAGGATATATGTCCAGTGGAGGGAAAGGGAGCACGAGGCCTCCAATGAGTTAGTGGCTGCGTGCTGACACAGTGTGGGTTGGTAAAATTCTTTTTATGTCTGTTCATGCACGCGCAACCAAGGCTACTGAATGCCTTGGTTGATTACTGGCACCCTGATGCAGAGGCATTCATGCTAGAGGGGCAATCCTTGGTGCCCACCACCACGGATATTTACTTTCTGACTGGCCTCTCAAGGAGAGAGGAACCAGTCAACTTTCAGACTTTTCCTGCGGGGCCGAGCAAGGTCTCGGAACTGATAGATGAGTATTGTGAGGCTGGTACCGATCATAGAGGTTCCTCGGTACCGGTTAGCAAGATTACCAGCCTTGCACTATAGACTATCATGTTGCTTATTGGGCGGATTACCGGCTCAGCAGCCATGCATCAGGCTTCACATGCATAGATGAACTGTGTGATCCAATGCATGAATGCACAAATTTTTTATCGGAGTACCACACTGTTGGAGTGCATGAAGAGGAAATTGACAGATTGCCGACAGCGGACACATAGGAACTTCGGGTTTGGGACCATCCTATGTTCGTTCTTTTTCGAGAGATTTTCGTGCTTCAGTCCTCGACTGACATTACGAGGACATCTGGGCACTTTCCCCGCAGTATGCAGATGGGCAATGTTACTGCCGCGACAGGGTGGTGGAAGGACTGTGGAGGCCTTCAACGATGAATTTTTTGCTTGGCTTTCATGATAGATCCCGGCTATAGAGGACTACCCATATGCAGGGATCGACTTCTCCAGAGATCCAGAGATACCAGTGCCTCCTGGTTAGGAGCGAGGGGAGATGGGTAAGTCTCCACCTGGATAGTTTTTTTTGTTTGCATATGTAATTTTTATGTATTTTTTTATATATATATCATGTTTTTGTATACCAGAGTTTTTAATGGGTGAACGTTTATTGCATGCAGATGTGGGACCCGTGCGACCTGTTGACTATGCACGGAATAGGCGTCGCCCACGGCCAGAAACCGCAGCTGCCGCCGCTGGAGGAGTAGCAGTAGCAGGGAACCTCCTAGCAGGAGAGGCCAAGAGGGTCCTGAGGCAAATTGAGCGGAACTTTACTGCGCTCACTCGCACAGTCCCGATGGCAGAGATAGAGGACCTGCCGCCATCCATGCAGAGTCATGTCGTGGGGTCACCTCGGACATGGGTTCGATTGTTTAGGCGTTTAGCCCAAGCTTTACATGATTATAACAGGGCCCATAGGCCCTGAAAATACTTTTATACTTTTTATGTGCCACGAGCACTGATATGTATATATTTTTTGAGGGCATAAGCCTGGTGACTCGTTACTGTTCCCACTTTTGAGGCGTTTGCGCCCATCTATGTACTCTGAGGATTTTATGATGTTTATATATGGTTTTTTATCTCTTTTTGTGTCTTATGGATTATGTGTGCAAAAATGTATTTACATGTTTATGTCCATGATCTTTTTATATGTGGGCAAGATGCCAATCTAAAATGTGATTATCTAGAGTATTTGTGATTTGGTTTAATCTCCTAGGAACATGAAAATATGTAATGTAATCAAAGTTGCATTCTAAGAGACGTACCCTAAGGAATCGTCGATGTAAGGTTGGATCATGAACCCGGTATATTCTGTTTAGCTGCGACACAACCAGTTGAGCGTCTAGATAGACCCGGAGATGAGAGATACCCAATGACAATGTGTCACAAAGAAACTCGATAACTGCACTATACTCGGCAACATTATTTGTGGTGTCACCTAAGCATATACCTCCAGAAGATAACAACTGACCCTGTGGTGTAAAGATTACCCAAGCTGCAGAGGCAAGCCTCCGCGTGTGTCGACTAGCACCATCCGCATACCCAACGAACACCTCAGACTCACTTGACATCTGCCATATTGACGAAAGATAACATCAATGACACGTCCATAACACTTTTTAAAAGAAATGTAAAAAAGTAATAGTACAAAGACTATACATATGTTACAAAAACTTACCCACAGTGACCTTTCTATGAGTAATACTTCTTGAGGTATAGCTCATTTCTAGGCTCCACCATAGCATTCCCTTCAAAATCGACCAAACGATAAGCGCCCTTTTTTAATACCTCTTTGATAATGAAGGGACCGAACCACATGGGTTTAAACTTTCCTGCCCCCAGGGGGTCCTTGTCTTGGTCATAGACCAGGACAAGGTCACCCTCAGAAAAAATCCGAGGACGAACGAACCTATCATATTGACACTTGACCTTATGTTTATGAGCCTCGTTAGCCAGGGCCGCATCGCGACATTGTTCATCAAGCTGCTCAAGGTGTACTAACCGTTCTTCAAGTGGAGAAGTGTCGGGCAATAGTTATACTGCCAATTTCAAAGATGGGATTTGACATTCGATGGGCAAGACTGCCTCCAGCCCGTAAATGAGTTGGAAAGGTGAGAAATCGGTTGCAGTCTTAACTGACGTTCGGTAAGCCCATAATGCCAAGTATAACATCAAATTCCAGTTTGACTTAGCTGAGTTGATAGTTCGTTGTAGAATCGTCTTAAGAGTTTTGTTTACAGCTTCCACCTGCCCATTGGCTTGGGGATAGTAAGGTGATGAATGTTCTTGTTGTAACCCAAGCTTTGACATTATCTCAGTCATCATTTGATTCTGAAAGTGACTGCCATGGTCAGTGACAATCTCTCTCGGGACGCCGAACCTTGCTATAATCTGGTTGAATAAGAAGAGAGTTGCAGTCTCTCCATCATCTTTAAACGTTCGCATAGCTTCGACCCACTTAGTGAAGTAGTCGACAGCTACAATGATATAGAAGTGCCCCCTTGTTGACGGGGGGTTGCATGTAGTGTAATCAATCCCCCACTTAGTGAAGGGACCAACTGTGATGATAGGAAACATAGGAGCTAGATGCGCCCTCATCTTCCGAGAGAATATTTGGCACAGATGGCACTTGTTGACCGACTCGATACAATCTTTAATAAGTGTGGGCCAGAAGTAACCTGCTCGTAAAATCTTTTGGGCTGTTGCAAACCCAGATAAGTGACCGCCACAAGCTCCTGTATGACAATCGTTGAGCACTATGAAGGCCTCCCCATGAGTGAGACATCGACGCAAAACACAATCTACATCTCTCCGATACAACGTATCATCGAGTATGAGATAATTCTTATCCTGATGGCGTATCCGCCGACACTCGTCACGAGAAGAAAAGGTGGGGCACTTCAAAGTCTGGAGATACATCAGTATATCTCCGTACCAGGGGTCTGAAGATTCAATCAAAAACATATCCCCCCGGATAGGCGATTCCTTAGGCACAACGTCACCTGACTCAACTGGAAGTTCTGAAATAAGTTCTGCGAAGACCAATGACTTCTTGGACTTGGCTGAAATGAAGTCTACGTCAAATTCTTGGAGGATAACCATCCATCTACTGATTTTTCCACCGATAACCTGTCGTGTCAACATGTACTGGAATGGATTCACGACAGCAACGGCGGTTGTCTTGCAAAACAGAACATAGTGACAGAACCGTTGAATAGCATGAACTGCTGCCAATGCAAGTTTTTCGAGATGGGAATAATTAATTTTCGGTCCTACGAGGCCTCAGCTCAGGTAATAGATCACGTATTCTGAAAACGAATCATCTTCCTGAACTAAAACCATGCCTATGGTTGACTCTGCGGCAGCCAGATATAATAGGAAATCTTTGTTATAATTAGGTGGTCGTAGCAAAGGCGCGGTTGTGAGGGCGTATTTTAATGTGTCGAAAGAGCGTTGAGCGGTTTCGTCCTAGAAAAATTGAACATCTTTCTTAAGTAAACGAATAAAGCCCTTGGTGATTTCGGCATAGTTGGCGATGAAGCGTCGTAAGAAGTTCGCCTTGCCTTGAAGACTTTGAAGTTGTAAGATTGTGTGTGGGGGGGGCAACTGGATTATTGCCTCCACCTTAAGAGGATCTGCCATGATCCTTGTTGTTGATACGATGAAACCTAACAAATGTCCTAACGTGACGCAAAAGCTGCACTTGTTGGGATTCAAGCGAATCCTGAAGTAGCGACAGCGTTCGAAGATTAGTCTGAGGTGTGTAGGGTGATCCTTTCGCTTGCGAGAGCGTGATGCTAAATCATCTAAATAGGCCTCGACAATATGTTTGAGGTCATGAAACGCAAAAGACATGGCCCGCTGGAAAGTGGTTCCAGCATTCTTAAGGCCAAAAGGCATCTTACAATAGGCGAATGTACCCCACGGACAAATAAATGTCGTTTTGTGTTGGTCTTCCGGTTTGATTTGGATTTGATTATATCCCGAAAAACCATCCATGAACAAAAATGCTTCACAACCAGCACATTCATCAATGATCTGGTCAATGAATGGGGTTGGAAAATTACCTTTTGGAAATGCCTTGTTCAAATCACGGAAATCGATACATACACGAATCATGCCTTGTTTTTTATCGACTGGCACGGGGTTTGACACCCATTGATTCAAATGAATAGGATAAATGAAATATGCCTTGAGCAATTTCTCAACCTCAAGCTTAATGGTTGCTGCTTTCTTAGGATTAATTGGATGAAGTTTTTGTCGAACAAGCTTGGCATCAGGATACGTTGTGATTTCATGTTCAACTATTTTCGGATCGATACCTGGCATTTCCTCATAAGACCAGGCAAAAACGTCGCGGAATTCTTTGAAAAGATCTATGTAAATTTGAACCTCTTCGGGGGAGCAATCCGCTCCGACGAAGACATTCTCCACGATGCCAGGGTTTCAGGAGATGTTAATAGGTATGGTTTCAGCGATAGTCGCCATATTCCCCTCAACATAAATTTCCTGTGTAGCTAAGAGGTTAATAGGACACGGCTGATCTCTCGTCATGGTGATAGTGAATTCTCCTGCCTCGATTCGGTGTAACTCTGGGAGGAAATATGATCTGTGATGAAGATGTTCCCAAGGTTTGTCCGAACTAGTCATTGCTTCGATTACTGCTTCGTCAGAAGGCGAGACTAAGTCTAATGAATCGACGTTGGCAAGATAACCTTCAGCCCAGATAGGCTCGAGAAATGAATCCAACTCTTGTGCGGGAGTCGGATCAGGGTTAGTTGAAGCTTGTTGGACTAAAGAGTACGCTACTTCAGCGGCCGCCAAGGGCATGGACATGCCGGAGTGCCATGTCTCATCCATCGTGGATGATGGGGAAGGAAGAATCCACGGATCCTCAAAGTAAGTCATGTGGAACGACGAAACTTGAAAAATATCAGCCTTGCGGTGATTAGATATAAACTTGACATCATCATGAGGAGGTGGGTAGTCGAAGGTACCCATCAAGGATGGGCACAAACCAACTCCTACGTTAATGACACCGGCTTGAGGATTATTAATCATGGGAACCGTGGATGCCCCCAAAGCTGGGTCAGGTCCAAAGAAGGACAATTGATCGATGGTCACTATCCAACCCTCATGTGGAAACAATAAGACTTGGAAAACTGTAGCAACCGCAGCTTGCATAGCATAATTCCAACTCTGACCTAACAATAGATTATAGTCGAGGGGGGCATCAACTACCTCTACTTCAACGCACACGGTCTTCCCTCCTAACTGCACAGGGAAAGAAGGGACGATGCCATGTGGTCGGAAAGAACGACCGTCGAACGCAGTGAGGAGAGTAGGTGACGGAGACAAAGCAGGCTGACCAATGGCCTTCCAACATGCTAACGACATAACGCATGTCGAGGCGCCCTCGTCGACCACCGTGCGAAATATATTGCGTGTAAAAGTTTTCGTGGGATGAGCCACTACTATCTGAAACGCTACGTGGTAAGGCAGACGAGCTTTTAAGTCGGTTGTATCTAGCACAATGGTACCCAGGTTACAAGTCTCAGTAGAGCCTAAAGCAGTTAACAAGATTTCCTCTGAGCAGGGCAGCTTTGGAGGACTTCCAAAGAGGACATCGCACAAGGGGTTTGTGATAAATCTTCCACCACAGAGTAATTCTGGGCAGCCCTTGCGTTTGGGTTGTGAGAAGCTTTCTTAAATGCACCCTTTGGAATGAGTGTCATTGTTTCGCCCAACGTCTTCTCAATCTGTAGAGGAAGAGATGGGATCTCAGCTTCTTTACCCTTCTCAGAGGCGCTTGGTTTCCTATAGTCGTGCGCTCTAGTCGTTATGAAAGCATCACCCCTAACCATATATACGTTCGCAGATGAGGAATTGTTTGGAGGAGGGCAGGTTTCTTGGCTGCCCCCTTCGGCACTTGTAGAGGCTTGAGTTAAATTTTGCTCATGCTGAAAGAGATTAGTCAACACGGCTTGTTTTTGCTGTGTGACAAACTTTTGGGCCTCTACAAGTCGAGGACAAAGATGGGTCGGGTGGTCTTCCGCACACAAGTTGCACGAATACCTCGCCTTCCATTTTTCCGTGGTGCCCTCACCAGCAGTATCAGTGGGTTTTTTCTCCCCCTTACCCTTCTTTCGTTGTTTTTTCTTCCCTTCAGGCTATTGGCTGGCCTTTGGGTTAGTCGTTTGCATGGAGTGTACTTCCAACGTTTGGGTAGGAGGAGCAGCCAAAGTAGTAGTCTGGCTGGCCGCTGAGTGTTGTATAGATAACTGTTGCAATTGCTTTGTCAATTGCTCAGCGGGCTTGGTTTGTGCTGAGCCAACAATACCATCGGCATGTGGTCTAGCTCTCTGTCTAGTTTTATCCAGTATCGATCGTGGTGCATCCGGCAGGATGTTGTACAATAAACTAGACTGAGAATAGATAAGCTCAAACTGTTGAGCCCTCATGATGGCATCTTCTTCGGAGAAAACTCCTAAAGTCACGACGTCTTTGGATAATTATGGGACTTAAGACTTAAGGAACCACTCAAGCAGGAATGCTGGTGGGACTGGTACTTTGATTAGACTCTTTCGGTGTCTCCACTCTCGGATATGATCAGAGATATGGTCCGCTGTCATCTATTCGAAATTGGCAAGCAGCTCTGTGCCAGCGTCGTATCTCACAAGTAACTGGAAATGGTTAAGGAAGGCCATCGCCAGTTCACCAAAAGAAGAGTATCTTGAGCGATCAAGCTCGATGTACCATTTCGCAGCACTCCCGATAAGAGTGCGTTGAAACAATCGCAACTGAACGGAGTCATCTTTCAATGAGTTAGATGAACACCAAAGATGGAAGGTAGTCACGTGGTCACCTGGATCTTCGTTAGGCTTGGCCTCGAACTTTGGAATGTCCAAAGGCAACTTTGTTGGCATAGGAGGCCAACGTGGATCGTGACAAATAGGATCATTTAACAACCTTGTCAAATCTGGCAAGTGTAATGTCGTCGGGAATGGTAGTTTGGGTTGCTGTTGATAGCCTGGGAAAAAGGGTCCTGGAGTTTGACTGGCACCAGGTTGCCAGGAAAAGTTTGGCTACTGGCCCGGATTCTGGTAGAAACCATGGCCCTGACCAGCGTAAGTATTTTTCATCTGTGGAGACATCATTGGTTGATTCCCCATAAAGAACATAGGATGTTGGGCATTCATCATGTTTAGCGGACTTTGGGAAGGATTACCCCATGCCGGCCCTGCTGGGAGAGGCATAGAAGTCTGTCCGGGGTTCCATTGATTGTGTAAAGAATTACCCCAGAACGGCATTCCAGAGGAGGGAACGGATCCTTGTCCTGAGTTCCAAGGTCCTGCTATATGTACCTCCGATGCAGGAATAGTACCTTGCGCCGGAGTAGAGTGTCCAAAAATGGGAGTGCCCCCAGATGGCAAAGCAGTGGATGCGAAAGTGTTGTTACCAAACATCTCGTTGCAAACAAACGGTGATGAACCTACCGGCAGAGTTTGCGCAGGTGTTCCTTGACTCCTGGCTCCAAATGAACTCGTGTGTGCAGGCTGCCCGGCGGACTGCTAATGCAAACCACCAAGTGAAGGGGACAAAGGAGAGATATGACCTCCAGCGTAAGGAAAAGCATTAAAAGGGATAGGAATGCCCCCAAGTTGACCTTGCAGAGGAGCATTAGAGCTCCCTGCCCCCAGACCCAAAGTCTGTAAAGTGGAGTGAGTGAGTGCAGGACTTGTGCCCAAACTAGGCATACCGTACGAGAACGGAGAGCCTGTCGCACTAGGTGTGAAGAGAGTTGTGGCCACCGCGATAGATGGGGTCAGTCCACTGTGCGACATAGTTGAGGCCAAGACCATGGTGGCCCGGACCAACGACGGCAAGTTAGGAGATGCTTCTCCTGTGGTAGCAATGATGGTAGGAATGGAAGAATTCCCAAAGGAAGTAACAGCATTTGTTTCCATAGCTGTGTGAGGCACTAATAGGCGTTCGTAAAATTGAATTGGTACGCTGACTGATGGCCAAGTATTAGTGGTTGGGGTTTCAACTGAACCAATATTGGCGGTTGATTCCTTCAGGAGTTGTTCGGGCACAATGGTTTGTAACCCGGTTGCTTCGAAAGACCCTTGTTGGTCTAGCTTTCGCCTCAATGGTGTCGGGGGTGGCTCCAGTATAACCGACGGCAGGCCCAGGAGCCTTCGTGACTAGCGGAGCTCGGGATCCTCCACTGTGTGAGAAGATCCAAGACACGCTAATGTATTCTACATGTTCAAACAGTAACACACACTAAAAAAGAAGCCCCTAAGAGATAAGTCAAGAAAACACTAAACTAGTTGGAAGAACAGTTACAACAACCAACACTAGAGCAACCTACCGGTGCAATTGCAACTCGAAAACAGAAGCACCCTCCGGGTATACTCTACAAAGTGTGGCCCGATGTCCGTCCTAGGTACCATGGTATACCCCCGCAGTCACCTGTGTATGTCCCTAAAAAAGATTGGCAACTAGTTTGCCAGCACGCGAACAGTCACCAGGTGGGTACAGTCGATAGTCGGGTAGACCACAATGAGCAGGGTATCAAGCCCGAAACCTGTCAATGGTATCGAGAGCAAATGGTCTGGAAGAAAACTGAGGACCTCGAACAGATTCGAGACCCACGAAGACCTGTGGCAAATGCAAACGACGGAATCCCACAACAAATCCTCGATATGTGTTCTCCACTACGCTTGGTCCAGCTTTGGAGCGGTTATCTCCGCTACCTTTCCTCACGCGACCTCGTGTTTATCCCCTGTGTTAGAGGGGGGTCCCGGATAACTTCCACGAAACTAAACTTCTACACTCCCTATCACAGACTCCAATGTTTGGTTTTGAGTGGCCTTGGAGAGTTTCCTCTCCAACCTAATCCAAGGCCCTAGTCCTGAACTAGTTTATGAACCCTACAAACAAAAAGTCTAATAGATTTTAAAATAGCGTTGCTTTTATGGGATTTTTTATGTCACGGAGTATGAAGGTGAAACTGATGATGTGTAAAGACTCAAAGCAAAAACGAATAAAAAATGATGGAAACAAAAGACTTTTACTAAATGCAAAAATCAACAACTTTTCACAAAGAAATACTTCTTTTTCTTTTCAATTTTTTCTAAGATTTAATGCAGTAAACATAAAGGAATTTCGCTCGACTACGAGCTACTTATGCTCTAAATGCACTGCAAAAGATTATGAACAAAAATACTTCTCCCTAGCTATTGATGCAGCAACGCAATCTTCAAACAAAGAAGAAAATGAAAAGATTTTTTTTTTCTCTTTTTTTTTTATTTACGTGTTAATCAAGCAACAAAGGGAAAATAACGACAAGCCTAAAACCAAGAAAAAAAATAAAATCCTGGATTAAAGCACAGATCGCAAAGAATCAGAGCAAAGACACCCAATGGAAATCAAGAAAGCACAGACTCTTATGCTTGTCTAAAAACCATAAAACAAAATTTTCTTTTTTATCTTTTCTATCAACTATCAACTAAGAAAAAACAGGTTAAGGGTAAAAGGCCCTAACCTACTGACTGTTCAACCCTGGGTTCAAACACCTGAGAGGAACACTCCTCACCACAAAAGGGGATGACTACCCCACCCTGATTGAAAAGAAGCTTGTCAAGCACGCCTCTGTCACTAAAACAGTACGCGTTGGAAGGCGTGCTGAGCTACAATAGAGCGCGTGTACGCACGGGCTGACCTTGTACAGGCCGCGTGTATGTATAAACTCTAAGGAAAAAATAAATACAAGCAGCCCAGACCAGGAAGGAGCCTCTGGTATTGATAACCAGGGTCTCTTAAAGGCTTGGATGCTTCTTCTTAACAGAAAATAAAAATAATTGCAAAGAATAACAAAACGCAATAAAACAAACTGAGACAAGACTGTGAACCAGCAAGACTCAGATAGGATCCAGAAAGCCCCCTGAGAATGTATAATTTTGACAAGGAAGAGGAGGACTGCCTCTCAAGCTCTCTGACTCCTACACGCTACTGAAACCTCTACAGCTAGCGTTCACACGTGGGTTGTAAGATATTAGGGCGCGAGTACACGTGTGCAGGCCTTTTGCAGGCCGCGTGTACCTCTGTGTGTCTCGAAAATTGCCATCAAGCAACAGTCAAAGAAAACTGGTATGAAGAACCAGGCTCCCTACTAGCTCAGGCCTCACGGAAAAAGACAGGCAAAGAAACAGAAAATCTAATCTCTTAAACTACCCAAAAACTCAACTAAATCTGGAAACCCTAAAGAGTATCTTCCCCACTATGGTCACCAATTCTGTTGTTGGGAAAAATACCCTACGGACTAACAAAATAGGGTCAGACTTGCATGTAGATTTTGATCGTAAAGAAATGACCTTTTAACCTACCACCCAAAACTTAAACCCCTCTTTCACGATACATGCATGGGAAAGAACTACTAACCTTTTTACTGATGTTTGGTGTAGATCCTTCGTTGTGCTTTGCCCGCTTGCTTGCGCTGCTCCTTCCAAAGTTAACCTGCAATCAAGACAAAACACTACGCATGCATGCTACTTTTCTACTTGAGGGTTAGAAATTAAGCATAAATTACACAAATCATAGATAACTCATGCATTGGGACGGGAAAAGTATTCTTTTATTATTTTCAAAATGAATCAACTTACAATCAAAGTCGAGACCGACAACCTCTCCTTGATCCTGATCCTGGGCTCCTCCTCTTCTTTTTTCCTCCAACTGCTTTGCGTTAATTCTCCTTAGGCTTGAGGAAAGGCTAAAGGGTTGGGACAATGGATTCGACAAATGGGCAGAGTTTCTTCGCTATAATTTTCCTCCTCCAAATAGTACCCCTACCCCTTCTTTTATAGGCTAGAAGGAGCTAGGGTTTTGGACGAACTCTCGGCCATGCATGGCCGGGAGTTTTAGTTAACTGACCCATAGCTTTTGTCCTGTTGGCAACTTTCCTATTTTTTTGTTTTGTTAGGTAAATGCGGGTTGTAGTAGGCCTGCCAGCGTTCACACACATACAATAGTGGGTTAGGGCGCGTGTACCTTGACTCAAGAGGATTTTCAAAGAGGTTTTCAGCAGATGTTTTGGCAATGAAGGGATATGAGTTGGCTTGATGCCAGGTAAGCATGTGTGGTGCAATTTAGGGTTATAACACTAGCACATGTGCTTCATACATATTTTCCTTTGTCCAAATAAATTTATATTATGCTTTTGTCAAGGAATGAAAAGGTGCAAGAATACCTAAGAAATTTGGAACAAGTTTGCGCAAACACTAATAAGCTGGAAAAAAAAATCATTACTTCTATGATATTCACTAGTATGGGACATGGATTGATAATATGGACATTGGTCAAGACTGTCTTCAACTAATCTCCACCAACCATGGATCCTAAATAAAGAAGCATTCATCTATCAAAGAAACACTTCTTCATGTTGATTGCAACTTCTTAACTTTGTGGGTGTCCAACGCCTACTTCAAATGGATAACAGGTTCCTCCCATGTATGGCTATAAATGAGAATGATATCCATGTAAATAGCTACAAAGAAGTTAATGAAGGCTCCAAGAACATCACTCAATAACCTCATGAATGTGGATGGTGCATTAGTGAGTCCAAAAGGCATCACCAACCATAAAAACAACCCTTATTTGTTATTTAATGTAGTATTCCAAGTGTTATCTTCCTCAATCCTCACCTAATGATATCCAAATTTAAGATTCAACTTGGAAAAACACTTTTCTACTTACATTTAATCCAACAAGACACCAATGTTTGGTACAGAGTATTGGTTCTTGATTATGATCTTATTGAATTTGTGAAAATCAACACACATCTACCAAGTGTCATCCTTATTTGACACTAACCCAATGGAGGATCCATAAGGGGACACACTATGTTTTGCCATTGCTTGATCTAGCAACTCATGTATATGCTTCTGAACTTCATTTTCCATCATAGAGGTTCGACATAAACCAAGATTTGGTAGGGATGACTTTGACAGTAACTATATATCATGCTCAATTGGCCTCTTGAGAGGCCCTTTTTCTTTGACAAGATTACCTCGTATTTACCTAGAAGTTGTTTTAATTCCTTATTTTCTCTATTGTAATATCATCTTCATCAAGTTTGGATTCTTAAACTTATCCTTTTTGGCCCTCACAATCAACATTATGAATTTGTTGTTGATTTTAATTGACCTCTTGGATTTATTAGCAAAATTCAAGGAGATGGTTTTCTTACCCTTGTAATCGTCGATGAGGTAAGGTTTACCTTCCTTTACCAATCTCTACTTATTGTATTTTCCAAGGAAAGTGACAGTGAATTTGTTGTTGATTTTAATTGACCTCTTGGATTTATTAGCAAAATTCAAGGAGATGGTTTTCTTACCCTTGTAATCGTCGATGAGGTAAGGTTTACCTTCCTTTACCAATCTCTACTTATTGTATTTTCCAAGGAAAGTGACAGTGTTGTCCCATAAACATGGGCTACCAGTAACAACTTCACAATCGTCCAAAGAAATGATATCACACTCCTACTCCCTAATGAACTAGTTGCAAATGCATATCTTGAACTTTAATTCAACAAGTCATCGGTCATTGGTAAAGGGTATTGGTTATTTATTGTGATCATTTTGAATTTGTGAAAATCAACACGCATTCACCAAGTATCATCCATATTTGGCACTAATACAATGGGAGGTCAATAAGGAGACATATAGGGTGTGATCACCTATTGATATAACAACTCTTGTATATGCTTCTTATTTTCCTCGTTGTGCATCATAGGGCTTTGACACAAACCAAGATTTTGCAAGGACTACTTTGGGAGTAGTTATATCTCATGCTCAGTTGGCCTCTTGAGAGACAACTCATTTAGCTTTGCAAATAATAACTCATATTTACCTTGAAGTTGTTTTAATTCATTATCCTTCTTTTTTGTAATATTGTCTTATCAAGCTTAACTTCTTCAAGATTATCCTCTTTGGGCCCCACAAGAAACATCACAAATATGTTATTAATACTAATCCACCTCTTATCTTAAATTGTAAAAAACAAGGAGATGAACTTCTTATCCTTGTAGTTGTTGATGATGTAAGGTTTACCTTTATTCATTCATATCCACCTATTGGATATTATGAGTAAAATGACACCTTTGTCCCACAAATATAAACTACCAATAATAATTTCAAAAATGTCAAAAGAAACATCACACTGCAACTCCCCAATGAACTGGCTAGAAATACAAATCTTGAACTTACACTGCCATGTGACTTGCAACTCTACTTTCTGATGTAATTATCCTAAAGGGTATGGATCCAAACATACAACAGTCTTTAAACAGAATAATCTATTGAAACTAATGACTTGGAAATCAAATTCTTCTAACTACAAAAATCAAAGATAATTGTCACCATTGTCTTCTTACATGGACAAAATCCTTCCTCACTGCATCTAAATATCTCTTTAACAACATAAACAAAATTCATGTCTTCAATAGAGGGTTTAATTTCAATACTTTTACCATCAATATGTAATGCCCAATAATGGTCCTTGATCCAGGTGGATATTGGTGGCCACCCACCTATTCCAACTAGCTCCTTTTGACAATTTTAGTTCAGCACGTTCTTCTATAATTCTTTGTAATTGTGGATTCTAAACTTTCGGGGCTCTCTAAAGACCTACATAGCTGCTAAGTGGAGATTGGTGGCCGCCCACCTAATCCAACTAGCTTATTTTGGAATTTTTCATGTCAGTACATCTTTATGTATTTTGAGGGCCATTTTGGGGCCCTAAACAGTGTTTTTTTTGCTTTCCATAGTAAAAATATATACATGGCCAGATTTTTATGGTATAATGTGTAGTTCTCGAAAATACCTTTCCAATGAGCTATCACGCACCTAAAACAAAGGTTGTATGCAAAAGTTACGACCCCGGTAAGTTGAGGTACCAACTAACCCATCGGAGCCCACATAACTTTTGGCGTTTCATCTCCTAGGGTTAGGTTTTTGGATGTCTAGGGTTTTGGCATTCATGAGTAATATTAAAAAGGCCTATGGAGCCTCATTATAATCATTCTACTCAGACAGGTGTGCATAGCAGCCACATCTCTCAGAGATAGCTACCACCATTCGAGCAAGTTGTTTCAGTTTTGCAGTTTTACAGTTTCAACGTATTTTATCTATTCAACAGAAGTTATTGTTCAGTGAATATTTGTTGTTTTTCTCTGTATCTCTGTGTTATTGTATTCAGTCCATTATTTATTTCGTTCTACTTATAAATCTAGATCAGTGGTATCAGAGCGATCTTCTCTTCATTTATTTTTCTTCATGCATGTCCCCGACAAGGTCTGGGTACAAGAAGTTGGGACTCGAACCAGTCAAGCCTTTGCAATATTGGTCGTGTCAAGACTGACAACAACTCATGGGAGATGAGAAGAAATATGATGGAGCAGGAGATCCTTTTAAATTGTTGCTCAAGGAATCCTTTGCGCGACAAAGGAACGAAATGATGGACAACTTTGCACAAATCCTTCGGCGGCTGCCCACATGAGACGTATCTTCATCAAGCGGACATCCAACCCCCTTCAAGGTACAAGTAAATTTTGATATTCCATTATTTGAAGGACTGATACATGCGGATGTTGTAGATAAATGGTTGAATCTGCTCGAAGGGTATTTTTCGGTCCACAATTTTTACGATAGGGAAAAGATTATTTCTGCACTCCTCAAGGTTGTCCCCCATGTTAAGGACTAGTGGGATACTTACTCTGAGCAAAGGTCCATAGAGTAATATGAAATATTTGCAGTCGCCCCCACATGGTATTCCTTCAGGGATGCCATTAAAGAACAATACTACCATGTTGGAAGCTATGAGGACTAGTACACAAGATGGACCACCCTGCGTCGGGAAAGGGACCAAATAGTACCAGATTTCACCAATATTTTCCATAGCATGCACACCAAATTGGGTATCTAAGACTCTGAACGACACTTGGTGCTCAAATACCAATGTTATCTACATAGACACATTCAAACAAAAATGGATTTTTTGGACATCGCATCATTGGGTACAGCTTAGAGATATGTTGTCAAGATCGAGCAAAAATTTAAGCAGAAGAGGCGAGAGTTTGGATCTGCAAACTCCTCACAGTCGAAGAAAGGAAAAGGTGGCCCCAACCAACAAAACAAGGGACGGAGCAAATATGGCCACTCTCAAAACAACCAGTCCAAGCCGCAAAACAAGAAGGGTAATTACAAGTTGATGAAGGACATGGAAAAGTGGTGTGAATACCATAAAAGCCCTTGACTCAACACCGAAGAATGTCACTCCAAGCAGTCACTAGTGGTTGAGTCGAAAGCTTCCAAGCAATAGGAATATTTTGACTCTAAATCAAATCCAGAAGGAGGGAAGTTGATTATCGATGTCAAACCCAGTGCCACTGTCACTACCACCAAAGTCCAACCAAGCGAACCATAAGAACGAAAGTAAGGGAAACGCCTCTTTCACTCACAGATGTGGGTAAAGGGGGCTCTAATTCATTTCATTATCGATAGCGACAGTCAGAAGAACTTGGTCTCAGCAGAGGTCAAAAAGTGGCTAGAACTATTGATGACACCGCACCTATATCCCTACACCATCGGTTGGCTTCACCAAGGAAGAGATCTTCGCATCAACCAACAATGTCATCTTCCCTACAACATCAAGCCCTTCAAAGATGAGGTATTGTGTGATATTTCTCCCCTTGAAGTTTGTGATGTTCTTTTAGGACAACCATATTTGTGGAAGTGATATGTTGTGTATGAGTTTAGACCTCGCAGTGTTATTATTACTTTGGATAGACAATTATACAGGATACCATAGGTAGCGCGTCCTACCGCTATTTCTTTAATATCTGCTAAGCAAAGCAGTAAGGTCATATACCAAGAATTTCATCTTCTTTCTGATCCATGCTCATAGTAAGAAGAAGGTTGTTGCCACATCTGTGACCTCTACACAGAGCCTCTCTTTGCAGCAGAAGCAAGTGGACGAAATCGTGGAAGAATACAGAGACATCTTCTCCTCACCCACCGGGGTATCCACGCACTGCCAAGTCAAGCATCCAATTGATCTAACACCCGGTGCACCTCTTCCTAATGGACCAATTTAACAACTGATCGAAAATGACGAAATCAAGCATCATATCCAAGAGATTCTTCAAAAGGGGCACATTAGACCCAGCTCCTCCCTTTGCGGAAGCCCGATTGTACTGGTGCAAAAGAAAGATAGGACATGGCGGCTCTACATTGATTACAGAGCATTAAACAAAATCATCATGAGGAACCGATACCTAATTCCTAGAATTGATGACCTTCTTGACCAACTCAAGGGGGGCAAGTTCTTCGACAAGATTTACCTAAAATATGGCTACCACTCGGTTCCCATCGAACTGACTGATGTATGGAAGACAACTTTCAACTCTAAAGAAGGTATCTTCGAATGGTTGGTCATGCCCTTTGGCCTAACAAATACACCAACAACTTTCATAAGGTTTATGGATGATGTATTGACACCCTTCACCAAATCTTTTGTGGTGGTATCTCTGGATGACATCCTCATCTTCAACAGAACATGGGAGGAGCATATGCAGCATATTTAGCAGGTTTTGAGCACTATGTGGCAGCACAAGATATATGCCAACTTGGAAAAATGCTCCTTTGGCATGAACAGGGTCCAATACTTGGGATACATTGTTGATGAACATGGGGTACATGTGGATCCAGCTAAGATCCAAGTCATATGTGACTTTCCATCCATGACCACACTAACCAAGCTTCGGAGCTTCTTGGGACTTGCCAACTTCTACGGATAGTTCGGGTTTGGATTCTCCCATATTTCATGGGCCCTCAACCAAGTGACCAAGGGAGGTAGAAAGGCAAAGTTTGTGTCGCTTGTGATCAGCTCCAGTAGTATCATTACTCGATCTGCAACAACAATTTAAGATTAAGACTGATGCATCTGACTATGTTGTAGGCATAGTTCTCACTCAGCATGGTAATCCAGTAGCATACCATAGTGAGACACTCTCATATATTGTCCAGAAATACCTCACCTATGACAAGGAAATGTATTCCATTGTACAAGCCTTCCATCAATTGAAACATTACATTATGGGAAAGGAGACAATCATCCACACTGATCACAAGCCTCTATAGTTCATACAGACACAGGGGAATTTGCAGAATGACCGCCATAAGAAGTGGTCCACATACCTGAAACAGTTCCGTCTCAACATCAAGTATAAGGTAGGGAGCAAAAATCGTTTCATTGACTACCTGAGTCGACCTTCCGTGGTTGCATTCACCACCATGCTCCATTCATGTGGGCATGAGACATCTAATTGGCCCCAACTTTATCAGCAAGATCCTAACTTTGCCACCACCTATCATCTCTTGGGTACAGGCGTGAATGTCACTAATTTTCACATTCAAGACGAGTTCTTATTCCATCTGGGCCACCTCTATGTTCCTACAAGCGAGCATGCAAAGAAGATTTGGGAGGCTCACTACATTAGGATGGCAGGACATTTTAGCGTAGAGAAAATTGTGGTCGTTCTACAGAAACTGTGGCAACGCCATGATCAACACCAGGTACCACATAAGTTTCAGGTGGGATACAAGGTCTGGTTACATTTGCAGAAAGAATGCCTTACAGGGCCCCATCGGAAGCTATGTCCACTTTGCTATGGGCCTTAGATTATCACCAAGGTTGTGAGAGACAATGCTTTTGAGGTCAACACTCCCCCTTTCCTTAGCTTTCACCCAATGTCCAACGAGGACCTCCTCCGACCATATTTTCCACCATTATTGGACACCTCAAAGATCGTAGAAAAGTTAACACCAATAGAGCTCAACACTGACTACATGGAACAGACATCCATTGATCAGATAGTAGGCACACAGGTCAAGGGCACTTGCCAGTAGAGGATCCAGCTTTATCGGGTTGTCACGGAAGGATAGCTCTTGCACCAAGGAAAATGGCTCACCCAGGGCCAAATTCAGCAAAAATTTCCTCACCTAATGGGGGCACTCAATGCAATGGAGATCATTGCTTCCTAAGGGGGGACGATTGATCCATGTGGATATTGGTGGCCACCCACCTATTCCAAATGGCTCCTTTTGACAGTTTTAGTTCAGCGCGTTCTTATGTAATTCTTTGTAATTGTGTTTTCTAAACTTTGGGGGTTGTTTGAAGCCCTACACAGCTTCTAGGTGGAGATCGATGGCCACCCACTAAATCCAACTGGCTTATTTTGGAGGTTTTCATGTCAGTACATCTTTTTTAATTTCCAGGGCCGTTTTGGGGCCCTAAACAATGTTTTTTTGGCTTGCCATGGTCAAACTATAGATGAAGTTAGAGTTTGATAGCATAATGTGTAGTTCTCGAAAATACCTTTCCAATGGGCTATCACGCACCTAAAATGGAGGTCGCATGCAAAAGTTACGACCCTGGGAAGTTGAGGTACCAACTTACCCATTGGAGCCCACATAACTTTTGGTGTTTCATCTCCTAGGGTTAGGTTTTTGGATGTGTAGGGTTTTGGCATTCATGAGTGTTGTTAACAAGGCCTCTAGAGCCTCATTGTAATCATTATGCTCAGACGGATGCACGTAGCAACCACATATATTCTCAAAGATAGCTACCACCATTCGAGCAAGTTGTTTCAGTTCTGCAGTTTTACAATTTTAGCCTATTTTATTTATTGAATAGACGTTATTGTTCACTGGATATATGTTGTTGTTCTATGTATCTCTGTGTTATTGTATTCAATCTATTATTTATTTCATTCCGGTCATAAATCTGGATCAGTCCTTGTCATCACCATTATTCTTGCAATGTTCAAATTTCAAGTCGTTCTTCCATTGTGTGGCATTAACAAAATTCTTATTGCCTTTTTTATCCTTACCTTGTCGACCTAGGGTCTTCTTGCCTTTTCTCTTAGAAGTGCCAACAACATCAATGACTTCTTACCATATTTTGTTTATATGTACATGGCTTTCATGTAAGCCTCATCAAGAATTTTTACTAAAACATAATCATCATATTTCTAATATGGTTTTTCTAATATTCTTGAACCCACCATCCTTACATTTGATAGATATAGTGAAATTTGAGCCCCTATTATTCCTTATAACCCATTGGTTAAAATTACCTTTTAACAAGAGTGTTGAACTCCTCTCAATATAAACTTGCTTATGTTTGGTAAGATGTCTATTTTGGCAAAACTCTCCCACCATAGCAATGCATAACCCTCCATCTTCAATTTAGAGAAGTATACCTTCTCGGTATATATGAACCCATTACAATTGAAATAAACCTCCAGTTATCTTGACTAGTTTCTTAATTTCCTTGGATCCATTTAACCATCATAAGGCTTAATCTCAACCTTATCCTAAATATTCGAAGGGTTCTTGGAGGTATAGTGGTCAATTTCCATATGAAATATTTTACCCTAGTTTTTCAAAGGACTTTTTGGGTTCCTCTTTTCACCTCTAGAAGATTACGCTTCTTCATTCTTACTATTGTTAGCACACTCAAACTAGATCCTAAAACAAATCTACAATGCCTTCTACATGATACTTGAGTTCTTTAAGTCTTCATTCGTTAGGGTCTATGTCATGTTCATCGAACATTTTAGGTCTTCTTGGGACTCTATTATGGATTAAACCTTGCAACAATGGTCTCCACTCAACAAAAACCTAAGCTTGGTTTTCAGTATGCACTAAAGCATAGTAAATCAAAGGCATTTAAGCTCTAATACCAAACCCATCATTATCCTAATGGGTAATTCCAATATCGTCCAATGTATCTAAAGTAAAAAACACATTACTAAACTTATTGAATTCTTTGTGAACACATATGGTTTTATATTCTATTGACAAAGAAAATAAAATTAAAACAAACACATAATAGAATAAAATAATAATACACCCTCATTACATAAAACACAATCATATTTTTACCATATAACCCTCCAAGGAATAAAGTCTAAGATTCAATCCATGAGTTTGCAAGCCATGAAATCCTTACATTTGTCAAAAAATAATTCTTCTACAAATTTTGTTCACGGGATTGCTATACAATGCTTTGCCTTCCTAACAAGGGATACATAAGCTTTCTTATGAGAACCATTCTCATATGAATTTTGTGGACTCTTTATTTCGATCTTCTAATCATTAAACCCCTACTGTCATGGACCTATAGTCTACCCATTCTTTTTCTTTGCAAACTTGAGTTTCTTCGAAGTTTATTTCAATACCTAAGGTCTTGTGGCACTTCCTTGCATCGGCTGCAGTGGCTTGGCTAGCCTGCACCTACTACAACTAGACTATGCCTCTTCACTTAATGTATGCCCATAACTTCATTGTAAGCTATCATTTGTGCAACTAAGTCCTACTCAACCAAGTTCATTCAACAATAGGCACAGTTCCAACCCTCACCTTTAAAACATCCCAACAATACTTATACTTAGCCAATATTTGAATACTTAACCAACACAAAGAAAACCAAGGAATAATAACATCCAACAATCATAAAGAGTCCACAACACACAGATATAGAAGACACCCAAAGTAGGTGCCTTAACTTTATTTAGATGAAGAATTTTAAATATATACAACAAGGGAGTTGCAACCTTCTACCTGCAACTCTATTACAAATGCACAGTGAGTCTGAGGTAATATTACCTTCTACCTACTACCCAATAGATGTGGACAATCCAACCCCTAAAGAGACTACAAGCTTTCCTCCTATAGTTCATATCTTCTTCTTCTTCTTCTCACTTGGTGTACTATGCCTAACCATGAACTCTACATGATCATAGAGATCCTTTACACTCTTAGTGAATGATGATGAATGAATGAATGATTCCTTAGCACCTTTCAAGTGTCCACTATTTATACAAGACTTGTCTTGCACCTGCAACAACTCCAACCCTAAGTGGACCTAAGTGCCCACATTACCAACTATGTTTGCACCCGATGGAATGTATAGTGTCTAATGGTGTTCCCAACATGTGTGCTTAATTTCACCCAATGCACTCAAAAAGTGCACCCAAATGCATCCAAATGTGCTTAGGTGTGCCCAAGTGCACCCATGTGCATCCAAATGTGCACCCAAGTGCATCTAAGTGTGTCTAATGAATGTAAGCATGATGGATGTGCACCCAATGAGTGTGCCCCGTGATTGTGCTCCAGAGATACTTGTCCCTGAAAGCACTTATGTCATTTGTCGCAAGCCCCAAGTGGGGGACACCCAACTTCTTGGGTTTGGATGTAGCCCAAGCACCCAAGTCTATAAAATCTAATCAAGTTCTCTTTGTCACTTTCTTATCATGTGTGGTGCATTTCTACAAATAAGGTTGGCCACAACAATCCTCTTTTCCTTTCCTCCATGAGTTCCCTTCCAAGCTTCTCTTGGCTTGACCAACTATTATGAGCTGCCAAGGTTTGCAGTGCACCCAGTCTATGAGACTGTGTATGGTATGTTTGTGGTGTGCCTTGGCAATGTGTCAAGGTATTGTATAACTTACTCTTCTAATATCAACCTTGCACCAATTCTATCTATGCCAATCAGTAACCACCAAGGTGATCATGCGGCGAAGGTACCTGAAGCCATTCAGGGCTAGGGCCTCACATCCACCCGACTAAAATTCATTGTCATCCCCAGTAACATCTTAAAGAATCTGGTGTCCTCCAAATTTGTTGTATATACTTATAAATCCATCTATGGTTGGCTTCTCCAACTACTTTACATTACCACTGATAGAATTACTTGTATAATTGCTTACTACCAATTACTTCTTTTGAGAGAAGCATTTTTTACCCAAATTTGTCACATTGCTCTTAGATGTCTGTGTTGCCATTACTACCTTTTTCTACGGTTGCAACTTGAGTGTCTGCTACTGCTATAAATACCTTTTTTTTCTATGGTAACTCAACCTCCACCAAGAAGGTTGTGCAATTCTCGAAGTGTCACGCTTAGAAGTCTTACTGCTACTCTGGTACTTTTGGCCAATCTTCCATGATTTCGTACATTGAACTTATCCAAGATCATTGAAACTTAGGCATCCCCAAGCTAACTCCCTGAGAATGTAATTCATCATTCTCAAACCAACTACTTCCCTTCACACTTCAATATTTTTGTACAACTATGTTGGACCAAGGTAAGGTAACCACATTTACCTCTAAATTGTCAAGTCACCTAATGCAACCCAACACCTCCAACTCCTTCACTAATATTGGCACCCTTTCTTCGTGCACTTAGGCTCTACTACTAACTTCTATGCAACAAGACACCTTAAGGAAACTGTGAATAAGAAGAGGGTGGAATATGGTCATCACAACCACTACCCTGAAATTCTTGAACAGTCCAACCAAAGTTTAACAAGTGTGATGAACCAGCCAAAAAGAATTCCACACCTCTTTCTTAAGAGAGTCATGTCCACACTAGTACTTATGTTGCATTCAACCAATGATATCATGATATTATTTTCACCATGGAAATCATCCTGAAACTTTCCAAGGAGTGCTTTGACTCGTCCTAGGTCCCCATATACGAAGGAGCATAAGCATCTTCCTTGTCAACTTGGTCTATTTTCCTATATGAGCCTTCAAGGTCAAATGCACACATTTCTTGGTCGACTCCTTTGTTGTCTCTGTCCACTATTTTGGCACTTTCATCGCCACTGCATAAGGAAAGGTTTTCACCTCTTCCTTAAGTATATCTAGTCACCTTCTACAACTTAAAATTCTCTTGAAGGCACTTATGCACTACCACCTCCTTGCCCACTATCCTACTTCTTAGACAATATATTATCTAAACCAACATCAATATGGAGAAGAGAATGGATTTCTTCCATAACACATTTCATCCTTCTAACAAAATGACTCATCCTCTGTCAACTTTTCACTAATCCGAGCACCTCTACTGATGCCATAGGCTCCACTACCTACCTCTAGGTAGCAAACCATTTGTGGATTTTAACAGTGAAAGGAAGGTGGTAGGTGGTCGCCAAGGCCACCTCCAACAACTGCATCAATTATCTCCCCATAATCCACTACGGGATTTGCTTTAAAAACAATTTGAGCCATATTTCATTCCAAAGTCTCGGTCTTGGTGGTGACTTCTTCCACCTTTCTTCACTGAATTCGAATGACTTCAACTAACTAATCCATCGATTTCTCCAAAGTGAGAAGTATTTTCTCTATCTTTGTAAATAGTCTTGCATGAATCCCATCATAGTATTCACAAGACAAGTCAAAGGGGACTTCTTCACCCTTTGAGTATGCCATCAGTTTTCTTCTTAACATAGTCATTTTTCAAAGTGACTATTGCTTCAGTCTTCAAGCTTACCACCTAAAAAAAATAAAGAAATTATGAATTCTATGAGAACAACTTGCCTAGCTACCTGTTGCACAAAAGAAAAGAAAGTGCTACGTTGAGTCTCCAAGAAACTCTATAATCACCTACTATATTGATTCCAAACCTTATGTTATGTCCAAGTATGTCAAGACATGGTGAAGAGCTCCCACACGGTTCTAAAAATAACTTGGTTCCCTCCTCTCAAAAATGTCCTTTCGAAATATAGTGAAAATCACCCAAGCTAGCTTTGATACCACCTGTCACGGTAGTGACAGTGGTGAAGAGAACCAAAACTGTCACAAAATCAACTATAATACCACTTGTCACAAACTTACAGTGTGCTTAAATTTTTCTTTGCAAACTTGAGTTTCTCCCAAATATATTTCGGCACCTAAGATTGTGTGGCATTGCCTTGCCTTGGCCACAATGACTTGGCCAACCTGCACCTACTACAACTACACTACACCTCTCCACTTAAGGTAT
The DNA here is from genome assembly GCA_009831015.1 of Picea engelmannii. Classification (NCBI taxonomy): domain Eukaryota; kingdom Viridiplantae; phylum Streptophyta; class Pinopsida; order Pinales; family Pinaceae; genus Picea; species Picea engelmannii. The sequence continues at coordinate 471,444 of ML777357.1, forward strand.
TCCCATAACTTCACCTTAAGCTACAATCTATCAAATGCAACTAAGTACTACTCAACCAAGTTCATTCAACATTAGGCACACATCCTACCATGGCCTTTAAAACATCCCAATGATACTTATACTTGGACAATATATCAATACTTAGCGAACACAAATCAAAGCAAGGAACAATAGCATGAAACGATCATAAAGAGTCCACAACACACATGTATGTGTGGCACCCAAGGGAGGTGCCTTAATTTTATTTAGATGAAGAATGTTACAAATACATAAGAAGGGAGTTGCAACCTTCTTCCTACAACTCTATTACAGATGTACAATGAGTCCAAGGAAATATTTCCTTCTACCTACTACCCAACAAACTTGCACAATCCAACCCCACAAGAAACTACATGCATGCCCACTACAGACCATGTCTTCTTCTTCTTCTCACTAGACTAGTGCAATTAACCCTATTGAGCCTAACCTCGAACTTAGCATAATCTCAAAGCTCCTTTAAACTATTGGTGAATGATGATGAATGCATGATTAATTCCTTATTTCCTTTAAGATGTCCACTATTTATACAAAAATTAGCTTACACTTGCAAGCCTCTAGAAGCCTAAGTGGACCCAAGTTCCCACATTGCCAATTTTGACTATGTTCGATGGTGCTTTTTCCCCCTTCATGACTTGTTCGTTGACATCCATGTCCAACAGTGTCCCTGACATGTGCACCCAACTGCGCCCATGTGCTTAGCCAATGTGCCTGACAATGTGTCCAAGTGTGCATGGTAATGCACCTAAGTGTGCCTGACAATGCTCCAAAGTGCACCCAAGTGTGTCTACGGTGCATAAAAGTGTGCATAAGCACATCTAAGTGCATCCAATTGTTCCCAAGTGCATCCAGTGGGTGTGAGACTTGTGAATGTGCACCCAACAAGTGCATCCCACAATTGTGCTCCATGTATACTTGTACCCAAAGGCACTTCCGTCATCCATCGCAACCCCCAAGTGTGGAAGACCCAACTCCTTGGGTCTACATGTAGCCCAAGCACCCAAGTTTATAAAAGCTAGTCATGTTCTCTATGCCACTTTGTCCATCATGCATAGTGCATGTATGTAGATGAGGTTTCCTATGGAAACCCTCTTTGGATTTCCTCACCAAGTTCCCTTCCAAGCTTCTCCTTGTCTAACCACCTAATGCAAGCTACCAAGGTTTGCAATGTGCCTATTCTGTGAGCAAGGATGTCTGACATGTTCATGGTGCACCTTGTGAATGGGCCAAGGCACTCCAAAACTGATTCTTTTAGCCATCAACCTTACGCCAAATCTATCCACGCTAGTTAGTGAGAACCGAGGTGATCATGCAACAAATTTTCCTAAAGCCGTTCAAGGTTAGGGCTTTGCACCTAGTCTCATGAACCTAAGAATATTACCCAAATATTTTATTTTCGTCGTCTCTAGTTGTGCAGCACTGCCTTGCTTCAACCATTGTGGCTTGACTAACCTATGCTTAGTAAAACTATAGTATGCCTCTTCACTTAAAGTTTGTCCATAACTCAAGTGTGCGCAACATGGTGCAATGTGCACACTTACCCAAGTGCGTGCCACACTATGACATGTGCACCCCCTGTCTTGATAACAAATCTCTGTGCACTTACCTAGGTGCGTGCATCACCAAAAATAGGTGTCAATGGCTCACCAGCCTATATGCATATTAACATTTACAATTGGTACCAATGACTCACCAACCTATATGTACAATTACAAAAGGGTCCTAATCATGGACATCACATTCCCCTCCCCCTTATTAATGCACTGTCCTCAGTGTATCATATACAAAATTTCAAAAAACAATAAGTAGATGAGGATACTCTACGCGCATAGCATCCTCACACTCTTGAGTTGCATCCTCGAGACCGTACCAAGTCCATTGGACCTTTACCAGCTCCATGAATCGATTCCAAACATGCTTTATTTTTCGATCCAATATGCAAATCGTTCGCACTTGAAATCTGCCTTCTAGCTCCATCTAAATCACATTCCAATAATAATATGATTAGTATCAGGTATGCACTTCTTAAGCAATGACACATGGAAAGGAATATGAAAACAAGGATGCAGGCAATGCAAGCATATATGCGACATGACCAATCCTCTCTAGGATTTCAAATTGCCCACAAAAAAGCGTCGCTTACTTATAACACTTTCCCAACTTTAGGGAACTGCACCTGTCTTTCACTTTCAAAAATACATGATTACCCACTTTAAATTCTTTGTAGGTTCTGTCTTTATCTGCGCAGTTTTTCTGCCTATCTTGGGAAGCCTTTAGATTCTACCTAATATTTACCATCTGCTCCTCCATTTCCTAGAGAAAATTTATCCCAACTACTGCACGGTTTTTTGGGTTGTCCCAACTCACTGGTGTGTTGCACTTTCTACCATAAAATGCTTTGAATGGGCTCATCTTTAAAGATGCATGATGCCCATTGTTATAATCAAACTCTACCAAATGAAGGTAGTCTTCCCAATTTGATGGCTTATCCATCACATACATCCTGAGAATATCTTTAATCACCTGATTTACCCTCTATGTATGTCCATCTAATAGGTGTTACTCCTGACATCAGATTTATAGAGAAGTCGATATCTCTTTTCGATGGCAATCTCGGTATCTCTTTAAAGACATCCTCAAATTCCTTTAATACTGCATAGTCTTCAATACTTGACATTTTATCCATAGGTGCCTCTTCCATGTGTGCTGCAATTACTTGACATCCTTTCCTGTAACTTTTCTTCAACTGCAAAGTTGAACCTTCTTTGATAGTCACGGCTCTTTGAATTCCTTGAACTCTTCTCAAATTTCCTTGCTCATCTGGGAAATTAAATGCCTTATTGTAACAGTCCAGGAAAACATGATGCTCATCCAACCAATCCATACCAATGAGGAAATCATACAAGCCCAAAGGTATAATATTCAAATCAACCTTTGTGTGTATTCCATTCATCTCCATTGGACATTCCTTAACCATCTCATTAATTTTCCTTTTTTCTCTTGTAGCTAACTGCACCAACCAAGGTTTTCCAAGCTTGCTTGTTGGAAAATGGAATCTTTCCACCATATTAGCATATAGATAAGTATGACTAAATCCTGAGTCAATTAAAATAGTAATGAGTTGGTCATTAATCTTACCTTCCACCTCGATCATGTGGAACTGAAACTCAACCTGCTTTTTATCCAATGCAGCGTAAATCCTTGGCACACTTCTACCCATGTCCTCAACTGCCGCAACATTTTGTAAGCTATGTGCACTCCTTGCTTTATCACCTCTTTGAGGGAAATCTCTGCACTTATTATTTCCACTACAACCCCAACACTGCATAGTTTGTTTCCATGACTTTTGTCCCACTGTTTCCGACATTCTAGGCTACTAGAGAGTTTTCTTTCCTTGCGCAATATTTCTGAAAAAAGGTGACTTATCCCCCTTCTTCTTTTGTTCCACTTTACTCTTCATCTTATCTTCCCAAGACTTTTGGAAAATCGGTCTTCCCCTTTACTGCTCATAAAGACACTTGGTGTGCCTTATAGTTTCCTCCAATGTCTTGGGGTCATCATATTGTATCTCGTCAATGATAAAAGAGGGTAACCCACTCAAGTACCTCTGAATATTAACTTTCTCATCCTTAATAAATTCAACATACTTCAACAACTCTAAGAATATTCTTTCATACTCATCTATTGTCATACTCCCAAGCTTGAGTTCGAAGAACTCCTTCATTTCCCTATTATAGTAGCGCTTGGTTAAATATTTCTTTTTAAAATATCGCTTGAATTCTCTCCAAGTAACCTTCTTGTCATCAAAGTGTTGCACATGAAGATACTGATCACACCACATTGATGCTTTTCCCTTGAGATAATAAATGGAAATTCTCCCTTTTGCCTGCGCAGAATAGTTATACAACTAGAAGTACTTCCTCATACCCTACAACCAATTCTCTGCCTCTTCATCCTTCTTATTCTCACCATCAAAGGTAGGAGGCTTGATATTATCCAGTTCTCCATGTAGCTCTTCCACCCCATTCCTTCTCTTATGCTTTCTGACATGAGACAGACTCGAGTTATTGCATACTTTCCTAAAAGAATGCTTCGGTGAGTGAGGTTGATGCCGATCAACACTCCTTGCTTCTCTTCTTTTCTCATCACAAGGCCTGCGACTTCTTGACCTACTCGACTCTATATCCTTATCCATTCTCTTTTCTATTATGTCCAAACTCTACATCAATTTGATATTGAAGTCATCTTGATGCTCCTTGGCTCTCATAAGCCTTTGATTATCAGTTTTATAGCTTTGGACATCTTTTTGCAATCTCTTTATGGTTTCAACTAAATTCATGCACTTGTCCTCGGATTATGTACCATCATCACCCAAACCAACATACAGATCGCTTAATTCATCATCAAGACTGTAAGTTCTCTACGCATCATCCATGCTTTTCACCTTCTGCACTGATTTTGTCCTGCTCTAATCACTGATAATTCTGCAAAATGTGCAAACAACAAGATTTGTTAGATGAATTCATGAACAACTTCATGAAAACTCTGCACCATCTTATCAAAATCCTTCTTTCTCAATCCCATGCACGCACTAGTATTCAACACACACCAATACACGGTGTCAATTTTTAACTTGTACACCGCTTATTAGTAAGGAACATGCACCACAAATTTGTTGTGTGCAGTTCCAAGCCCTTTGTGCGAACACCCATGCACCAATGTTTACCATAGTTCTAGTGTCATAGTCTGCAATATCAAGAATTTAGCGTGCACACCTGCGCTTTCTTACTTAATGTGCACCATGGCCACGCTTAAATTCCAAATTCGGCCCATGCAAGCTCAGTGTTGAAATTGAAGCTCTGCAAATTTTGTTGAACTTTGGCCCATACAAGTCCAACATTGAACCAATAGCTCTGATACCATAATGTAACGTCCCCAACCTTCCAAGTCGGGCCATGCCACACAATCTAAATGAAAAAATACACTACACAGATTCTACTCTAACACAAGTCTGCACAGTTTAACTAGAAGTAACGCGCTCAACCCAAGATTGAGTCGCGCCACACCACTTATAACAACGGAAGTAACTCAAATAATTGTGTGCACCATCATATTGGTCACACAATGCAAACATTGATCCGGATTATTTTCGGCACGAAATGAGAGCGAAGATATAATAAAGAAATGTACAGAGATATTGCAGATATTCAATAATATAACAGAAATGTATCAGAGATGCAACCATAAACACAGATATACAGTAATACACGATTTCTATTAAACAGATAAATGTACAAAGACTGTAAAAGTACAGAGTGAAAGACTCGCTAGAATGGTGGCAGCTTATCTCTGAGAAGAGATGTGACAGCTACTCGCATTCGCAAGAAGATGATTACAATGAGGCTTTGAAGGCCCTTTTACAATAAACGAGAATTCCAAAAGTCCTAGACATCCAAAAACCTAACCCTAGGAGATGAAGCGCCAAAAGTCATGTGGGCCCCGTTTGGGTAAGTTGGTGCATCAACTTCCCAGGGTCGTAACTTTTGCATACGATCTTCATTTTAGGCGTATGATAGCTCGTTGGAAAGATCTATCCGAGGCATACAACGTTAGAGACAAAAGATGCTATTTTTCAAGAGCAATATACCCAAAAAAACATCGTTTAGGGCCTCAAAATGGCCCCGGAAGTTCAGGACCCGAAAAAACTGCTAAAAATGTAAATTACCAAAATTTCCAAAAACATGTTTTGGGCCAGTTGGAGAAGGTGGGTGGCCATCGATATCCACCTAGATCAATCCTCCCTCCTTAGGAAGCAATGGTCTCCATTGTGTTGAGTTCCCGGGGGAGAGGGGAAAGCGATTGTTGAATCTGAATCTTGGTGATCTACTCACCTTGCTGGAGAAGTGGCGTTGTTTAGCTTGTTGAAGGCTATCAAGAACCTTTGGTTGGAAGGTTTGGACCTTTTTATCATGAACCTTTGGTTGGAAGGTTTGGACCTTTTTAACCAGTCTGGCTATTTTAGATGACTATGTGCAGAAGGAATCTTTGTGCTTTGCTACAACCTTGTCGGCTTGCTTTTGTTGGATAGAAGGTGCTTGGGCCGAAGCTGTGGTGATTGCAGTATCCTTCTGTTCACCCTTTGAACAGATTGTGGAGAAGATGAATTTTGTAGTATGAGATACTACCTTGCAGTTCTGTTTAGGTGGGGCAATAATTGGAACTACCTCTGGTATCCTATAGAGATGACCCCCAAGAGTAATAATGACACTACGGGGTCGAGACTCATAGATAGCATGGCGTTTCCACATATATGGTTGGCCCAAGAGAACATCACAGACATCCAGTGGGGCAACATCACATAATACCTCATCCTTGAAGGGTTGGATGTCATATGACAATCGACACTGCTGGCTGACACGAAGATCTCGTCCTTGGCGAAGCCACCCCATGCTGTATGGTTGCGGGTGTGGTGTTGTCGACAATCCCAACTGTTCAACGACCTCTGCAAGAGATGAGGTTCTTCTGGCTTCCACTATCAACAATAAAATGTAGCGGGGTCCCCTTCACCCGCATCTATGAATGAAAAAGGCGCTCCCCCTCTTCTGGATCTGTTGGTTCTTCTGGTTGAATTGTTGCGGTCGCGACAATAGCGGTGGGGTCTGCGCCAATGATCTGTCTTTTACCAGTATTTTCATAATCAGATTCTGAATCAGGGTTTGGCTCCTTGTCTTTGATCTCAGCCACCAATGACTGTTTTGAGCGACATTCATCAGTGTTGTGCCAGGGGCTTTTGTGGAAATCGCACCATTTTTCGGTGTCCTTCTTTGTCTTCCTGTGACCCTTCTTTTCCTGTGGCTTGGATTGGTTTTCGGAAGACTATTTGTTAGGGTTGTCTTTGTCATAATTTGGTTGTTGTGGATTTGCAGACCTGAACTCCCGTTTGTTCTGGTGCTTAAATTTCTGCTCGATTTTAACAGCATATCGATAGGCAGCACCGAGTGATGAGATGTCCAAAAAATCCATTTCAGTTTGGATGTATCTATGTAGAGCCCCACGGTATTTCAGAACCAAATGTCGCTCGGAGTATTTGATACCCAACTTGGTGCGCAAGGTATGGAAGGCATTGGTGAACTCCGGAACTGCTTGGCCCCTCTCTTGCCATAGTGTGGTCCRTCTCATGTACTAGTCCTCATAGTTGCCAACAGGGTAATACTGTTCTTTTACCGCATCCACAAAAAAATCCGAAGTGGGATCGGCTCCGTATATTACAGACCCCTCTGTGGAACTCTACTCCCAGTAAGTTTCCCACCAATGTTTGACATGGGGGAGAGCCTTAAGGAGTGCGAAGGTGATCTTTTCCTTGTCAGAAAAATTATGAACATAGAAATAACCTTCTAGCAGATTTAACCATTTATCTAGGGCATCTGCATCTATTTGACCTTCAAATACGGGAATATCAAAATTAATCTGTACCTTGAAAGGCGAGGTGCCTCCAAAGTGGCTGCTTGATGAAGATGTTCCTGATGCTATCGGTAGGGGTTGAAGGCTGTGGGAAAAATTCTCCATCATTTTGTCCCTCTATCGCGTGAGAGCTTGCTCAAGCAACAGACTGATAGGATCGTCTGCTCCATCATTTTTCTTTTCTTCCACCATTGAGGGTTTCTTGGGTGTGCGAGAGTGATTNTCCTCAAGAGAGACAAGCTCGAGACCCAACTTGTTATACTCGGACCTCATCGGCGACATGCACTGAAAAAAACGATCAAGAGCAGCCTGCTCTGATACCACTGATCCGGATTATTTTCGGCACGAAATGAGAGTGGAGATATAATAAAGAAATGTACAGAGATATTGCAGATATTCAATAATATAACAGAATTGTATCAGAGATGCAACCATAAACACAAATATACAGTAATACATGATTTCTATTAATCAGAAAAATGTACAGAGACTGTAAAAATACAGAGTGAAAGACTCGCTAGAATGGTGGCAGCTTATCTTTGAGAAGAGATGTGACGGCTACTCGCATTCGCAAGAAAATGATTACAATGAGGCTCTGAAGGCCCTTTTACAATAAATGGGAATGCCAAAAGTCCTAGACATCCAAAAACCTAACCCTGGGAGATGAAGCGCCAAAATTCATGTGGGCCCCGTTTGGGTAAGTTGGTGCATCAACTTCTCGGGGTCGTAACTTTTGCATACGATCTTCGTTTTAGGCGTATGATAGCTCGTTGGAAAGATCTATCCGAGGCCTACAACGCTCAAGACTAAAGATGCTATTTTGTGAGAGCAACATACCCAAAAAAACATCGTTTGGGGCCTCAAAATGGCCCCGGAAGTTCAAGACCCGAAAAAACTGCTAAAAATAGTAAATTACCAAAATTGCCAGAAACATGTTTTGGGCCAGTTGGAGAAGGTGGGTGGCCACCGATATCCACCTAGATCAAACATGCACATAACCACCCAAGAATCATACACCAATTATGATTTCCTTGTGTGAAAAATCTAATTCTCGGTACGCACACACGAATTCCAGCCTCTTGGTGCACACCGACTACTTCCTACGCACCCAACCATTCAATTCTTTCCTTGGAGACTCATAACCAATGTCAAAAGATAACTTAACAAGGAAACTAACAATAACTGTCATACTTATGTACCACTACAATATTGAATGACAACACTACCTTACATGTGCAAGCATTATTAAACAAAACAACAACAATTGGTTATATGCGATAACATACAAGAATTAACCCATGTCAAACATAGATTAATAGGCACATAGTAAACAAGACAAGTACTTAAAGAATACATATCTTTTATGAAAATCACCAACTGCACGCGTGACTCAGACGTTCCTCCCAGCCATAGATTTTTTTGATCATAATCTTTTAGCAACAGGTCACCCCCGAGCTGGGGCTTAACTCCATGAGAGAAAAAAGGGTTCCTAGCGACAATTTAAGGTTTGATTATGAACATAATTGCTCAGTCCTAGGTGCCCGCTACTGCAACTAGCCTACAATCCCTCAATCCCCACACACATGTCACACATAAGGAAGTGTGTCGCTTCTTTGCTCAATAATCCTTCGGTTGCCCCACTTCCCTTCTAGGGTTACCAACAATAGGCCGGATAGGAAGTCTCTGAGCTCTAGGACTAGTGCCCAATGCACCAGGGAACGATTCTCAACAAAACTCTCACCTCGAGAGTATGCTCATGACAACCTGTTTCCTTAACTGCCAATCTCTCACCTAGAGAGTTTGTTAACATGCCTAAAAACCCGTCTCCTCAACAACCAAAACATTAGTTACAGTCCCGCAAATCCTTACAAGCTTCTCAATGCAGATAAGGTAATAATTGGATTTTCCATATAATCCGACCCCCTTCTGCTCACGAGATCCTGAAACATGAATCCCCTTCAAATAATGGATAATAATGCAATAAGCATGCCCAAAATACACCAAGAATATATATTGCATGCCTTCAACTTGACACTTGTCACCTTCAGAAGTAGTTTTAAGCCACTTGGTGACCCGTTCCCATCCCTCTAAAACTTAGGATAAATAAGGTATCCGTAAGGTTACACTTTTTTAGAAATATTATTAAAATATCCCCCTTTTTTTCCCTTTTTTGGTTGAGTTGTCCCCCCATCTCTTTTCGTCTGAGTCTGTCAGCATGCAGTGATGCAATATTATATTAATAATTGAGTATAATTACATCGATAGGCACACTGGCCTTCCTGCGTCCCGGCTCACCAACCTTATAATCACATAGGATCATCACCGCACACTTCTACGCACTTCCAGGTCATCACCACGCACTTACCCAAGTGCATGAAACACGGTGCAATGTGCACACTTACCCAAGTGTGTGCAACACTATGAAAAGTGCACCCCCTGTCTTGATAAAAAATCTATGTGCACTTACCTAGGTACGTGCAACACCAAAACTAGGTGCCAACGACTCACCGGCCTGTATGCATATTTACCTTTAAAATTGGTACAAACGGCTCACCAGCCTATATGTAAAATTAGAAACGGGCTTCGTTCACAAACTTTACAAATCTATAGAGACACTTGCCTAAGTTCTCTCTGGTAAAGACAAAATTTGTAGTGGACTAGCCTTCATTTTGGTGTCTACCTTGTCTATTTGGCATATAAGATAATTTTGGACATATTATTCCATGTCTTGGCTAATATGTTCTCAATTACAACCTCGTTCCAACAATGTGATTGTTCTTCATTGTCCTGGGTGGCCTACCCAAGGTGAATCATGGCATTCCCTCAAGAGTCCCTTCCAAAGGTTGGATGACTTAAGCACATAGATCCAATCACCAAAGTACGAAAATCCATTGTCCATCCAAAACTTCCTTGTTTTTCCCTCCTTCACTTGTTTCATGATATTCAAAGTTGTGGGATCCTTGTGCAATAATTCTTTAATATTCGCTTGCAAGTCTATGAAAACCTACACTTGACTACCCATGGGCATCAACAACTCATCTTCCTCTAAGGCTATAAGTTGTGCCTTCCTACTCAAGACGTCTACTGCTATGTTCAACTTTCCCTATTCGGTACTCAACGATCATGTCAAACTCTTAAAAGAGGTCTTGCCACTATGATTGCTTAGGTGACAACTTCAGTTGGGTGGCAAAGTAACTTGTTGCAACATTTTCTATCTTCACAACAAACAATTTTTCTAACAAGTAGTGCCTCCATGTTTGTAGGCAATGTACAACTATGATCACCTCTTTCTCATGGACAGGGTACCTCCATTCACGATCTTGTAGCTTTATGTTCTCATAGGCCATTGAATGTCCCTCTTGTGACAAAACTCCTCCAATGGAAAAATTTGAAGCAATTACCTACACTTCAAATGATTGCTCGATATTTGGTAGCTTCAATGCAGGTATGGACACAAGTTTGAACTTCAATTCACATAATGCTTCTTGGCACTTCTCCATCCAATTCCATAGTTTTCTCTTCTTCAACAAATCACTAAGTGGTCCCGAAATCTTAGAGTAACCTTCAAAAAATCTCTGACAGTAGTTAGCCAAGCCAATGAAACTCCTTACCCCATGAACCATTCTCAGTTCCTCCTAATCCTCAATTTCCCTTATCTTCATAGATGGATGTGGATACATCCCTGTCCAATCCAATGGCCCAAGAATGGAATTCTAATATGTGAAAACACACACTTGGACTTCTTCAAGTACAACTAATTATGCCTCGGTGCCTCAAAGAGTTATTCCAAATGCCTCTTATGGTCTTCCATGTTCTCACTGAACACCACAATGTCATCTAGGTAGACAAGTACTGACTTGCCCAAGAATGGTTTGAACACACGATTCATCAAGGTGCAAAAGGTAGTTGGATCATTGCACAACCTAGAAGGCATAACAATAAATTAAGAACTGGTGTTGGCAAATGGTTGGAGACAAGGGTTCTCGGAGTTTGCCAATAAAGACACCATTGTAGTCTATAGTGTTGACATATTCAACCGTCCACATGGGAAGAGGACTCACCCGAAGCCCTACCGAGACTTTTGTGAAATGGAGCAAGCTTGAAGAGAATGTAGTGGTGGGAAGAACGCAACGCATCCAGACCTAAGCACAGGAGTATAAAATATTATACATAGACATCATAACCAGAACGAAAGATTGAAATGCATAACCTGTGGACAAATTCCTCTGGTGAGAGTACTCCTAAGTGTTAATTGAACAAGTAAAGAAACGAAGATAATAGTTGCGTAGATGAAGATCTTAGCATTCACACACAATCAAACAAATTTTTAGGCACCAAATAACATTTCTCGTATATTCATTACTCGGATATCAAAGGCGAGTATACAATAGTTGGATCCCAGATGAGCGGACGCTTTGTAACTACATTTCACGAATGGTATACTCGCAAACTTGGAAACAGAGCTAGGAATCGACACATTACAGATGCAATTCTTAGTCCAAAAACTTAGGGTCTAGATAGCACAATATTCTACAATTAAACATCAACAACTCTATTAGTATCAACATCTACAACAACAACATCAACAACAACATCTTTGGCTCGTTTCATAAGTCTTTGTCTTATATCTTTCCGCAGGACTTCTTGTGATCTAGCTTATGTTCAGAACAAAATGAAAGAAGAGATATTACAATGAAATACTCATGAAAATTGCCAAAAAGAGAGAAATACAACAATACTTGATTTCTATTAATGAAAGAATTGTAAAGAGACTATAAAAATACAGAGTGCAAGACTCGCTAGAATGATGGCAGCTTTATCTCTGAGAAGAGATGTGACGACTATGCTCATTCGCAAGAAGATGATTACAATGAGGCTCTAAAGGCCTTTTTATGTTAAACAAGAATGCCAAAACCCTAGACATCCAAAAAACTAACCCTAGGAGATGAAATGCCAAAAGTTATGTGGGCCTCGTTTGGGTAGGTTAGTACATCAACTTCTCGGGGTCGTAACTTTTGCATACGATCTCCGTTTTAGGCGTGTGATAGCCCGTTGGAAAGGTCTTTTTGAGAACTACGCATTACACTATCAAAATTTGACTTTGTCTACAGATTGATTATAGCGAGCCAAAATAACATTGTTTAGGGCCCCAAAACGGCCCTGGAAGTACAACAAGATGTGTTGACATGTAAACATACAAAATAAGCCAGTTGGATTAGATGGGAAGCCACCAGTATCCACTTGGAAGATGTGTAGGTCTCCAAACAACCTCAGAAGTGTAGAACCCACAATTACAAAGAAGTACAAAAGAACGTGTTGAACTAAAAACTGACAAAAGGAGCCAGTTGGAACACGTGGGTGGCCACCAATATCCACCTGGATCAATCCTCCCCCCTTAGGAAGCAATGGTCTCCATTGTGTTGAGTGCCCAGGGAAGAGGGGACAACATTTTCTAAATATGACTCTTGGTGAGTTGCGTGCTTTGTTGGAGATGTTGTGATGTTTGGTTTGTGGAAGACTGTCACAAACCTATTGTTGGCGGGGTTGAATATGCTCCATCAACCTGTTGTCTCTGGGTTTGGCAGGGTATTGTGTAGGCACCATTGTAGGTGAAGAAGCAATATCTTCATTCTCTTTGACAATATGTTTTTGTTGGATAGAAGGTCTTGAGGTTGCAGTGGTTGTAGCGGTCTTCTTTGCATCCTTTGAACAGACTATGAAGAGGACAAATTTTGCAGTATGAGAGATTACCTTGCGGCACTGTTTTGGTGGAGCAGTAGTCGAAACTACCTCTGGTATCCAATAAAGCTGAACTCCCATAGTAATAATGACACTATGGGGTCTAGACTCATAGACATCATGATGTCTCCACATATATGGTTGACCCAAAACCACATCAAAGACATCAAGAGGGGCAACATCACACACTCCCTCATCCTTGATGGGTTGGATGCCATAGGACAGGCGACACGGTTGGCTGACATAGATATCTAAACCCTGGTGAAGCCACTCGTTGTTGTATTATTGCGGGTGTGGTGTTGTAGATAACCCCAACTATTTGATGACCTTAGCTGAGATGAGGTTCTTCTGGCTATCTTTATCAACAATGAAATGCAACGGGGTCCCCTCCACCCACATCTATGAATGGAAGAGGTGCTCCCCCTCTTCAGGATCTACTGATTCTTCTAGTTGAATTGTTGTGGTCACAATAGTGGCAGTGGGGTCTGCGTCGATGATTTGTCTATCTTCAATATTTTCTGGATCAGATTTTGAATCAGGGTTTCGCTCTGTGTCTTTGACCTCAACCACTAATGATTGTTTCGAGCGACATTCATCGGTGTTGTGCCAAGGGATTTTGTGGAAGTCACACCACTTCCCAGTGTCATTATCTGTCTTCCCTTTACCCATTTTTTCCTGTGTCTTGGACTATTTTTCTAGGGGATGTTGGTTAGGGTCGTATTTACCATGCTTTGGTTGTTGCAGATTTGCAGACCCGAATTCCCATTTGTTCTGGTGCCTAAATTTATGATTGATTTTGACAGCATATCGATAGGAAGCGCCCAATGATGAGATGTTTAGGAAATACATTTTGGTTTGGTTGTACCTATGTAGAGCCCCACAGTATTTCAGAACTAGATGTCACTCAGAGTCCTCAATACCCAGCTTGGTGCGCAAGGTATGGAAAGTATTTGTGAAATCCAACATTATTTGCCTCTTCTCTTGCCGCAATGTGCTCCATCTCATGTACCGGTCTTCATAGTTATCAACAAGATAATAATGTTCTTTGACCGCATCCACAAAAAAATCCCAAGTGGGATCGACCCCATAGATTCCAGATTCCTTTGTGGAACTTTTCTCCCAGTAAGTTTCCCACCAATGTTTGACATGGGGGGGAGCCTTGAGAAGTGTGAAGGTGATATTTTACCTGTTGGAAAAATTTTGAACAAATAAATAACCTTCTAATAGATTTAAACATTTTTCTAGGGCATCTGCATCTATTGGACTTTCAAATATGGGAATATAAAAATTAACTTGTACCTTCAAGGGAGAGGTTCCTCCAAAATGGCCACTTGATGAAGATACATCTGTTGTTATCGACAGGTGTTGAAGAATGTGTGAAAAATTCTCCGTCATTTCGTCCCTCTGTCGCGTGAGAGCTTGCTCAAGCAACAGGTTGATATAATCTTCTACTCCATCGTCTTTATTTTTTGCTACCATCAAGGGTTTCTTAGGTGTGCGAGAGTGATTGTCCTTAAGAGAGAAAAAATCGAGACCCAACTGGCTATACTTAGACCTCGTCGGAGACATGCACTACAAAACGATCAAGAGCAGCCTGCTCTGATGCCACTGATCTGGATTATGTTCGAAACGAAATGAAAGCAGAGATATTACAATTAAATACTCATGAAAATTGCCAGAAACAGAGAAATACAACAATACTTGATTTCTATCAATGAAAGAATTGTAAAGAGACTGTAAAGATATAGAGTGCAAGACTCGCTAGAATGATGGCAGCTTTATCTCTGAGAAGAGATGTGATGACTACACTCATTCGCAAGAAGATGATTACAATGAGGCTTTGAAGGCCTTTTTTATGATAAACGGGAATGCCAAAACTCTAGACATCCAAAAACCTAACCCTAGGAGATGAAACGCCAAAAGTCATGTGGGCCTCATTTGGGTAAGTTAGTACATTAACTTCCTGGGGTCGTAACTTTTGCATACGATATTCATTTTAGGCACGTGATAGCCCATTAGAAAGGTCTTTTTGAGAACTACGCATTACGTTGTCAAACTCTGACTCCATTTATAGTTTGACTATGGTGAGCCAAAATAACATTGTCTAGGGCCCCAAAATGGCTCTATAAGTACAACAAGATGTCCTGACATGCAAACATACAAAATAAGGCAGTTAGATTAGATGATAGGCCACCAGTATCCACCTCGAAGATGTGTAGCACTCCAGACAGCCTCGGAAGTGTAGAAACCACAATTACAAATAAGTACAGAAGAACGTGCTGAACTAAAAACTGACAAAAGGAGCCAGTTGGAACAGGTGGGTGGCCACCAATATCCACCTGGATCATCTTGATTTGTCCATTACAACTTCTTGAGTCTGCATATTCTTGGTTTCTACTAGAATATTATGGTGCTTTTTGTTGTTCCTTCCAGCTGGCGAACGACTGCATTCTTCGCTAGTGCTCTAATCTATTGTTTTTCATTGCTCAAATCCTTTGTCAATGCATTGTATTGTTCCGCAACACACTCTAATTGCCTCAAAATTGTGTTATTTCCTCAAAATCGAATCTTCTCCAAAAATGGAGGGTCCAACAGGCCCCGACCACAAACCTTGACTTGTCTCGAGTCAATTCTTCATCTCTTCACTTTGGCCTCCCTCAAATGGAGGGTCCAACTCAGGTACAACATCGAGAGCCTGTGTGTGAAACTGGTCATAGTGGGCGATCCGGTCTTGCCATTTCCTAGTCAAAATTGAGGCAGTAATAACAAATTCCTACGCAACATGTACATCCAACACTTTGTTAAAAGTTGAGCTGCTATTAATTTCTTTTCAATTTACTAGACAATAATAACAAAAGCATGATCACTTAGAGAAACACAATAACACGGTACATAACATTTTATCCTGGGAAACCCTCATGGTAAAGAAAACCCAACAAAAACTTCCTTAATATAGATTTCCAATACAATGCCAAGATAAAATACCAAACCACCAAGAATATCTAAGACCAAGCATGCACCTCTCTCTTCTCCTTCTTCTAACTGCAGCTACCTTAAAAACTTGCGCACTAGATGAGTGACTTGAGTGAGTGAGAGAATCAGGTACTATCATCTCTTATTTATACTAGCTGGGAGGCACTAGGGTCGTGTCTCTTCATCAAGTAGGGCCAAATTCTCCAATTAGTGGTTAGAACCACTTTAATTAGACCTAGGGGTCGAATTCTCAATTACCACCATGTAAACATGGTTTGACCAATCCACAAAACGGGATTTGTTCATATACAAGACCCGACATGATCAATCCACAAAAGGGGATTTGATCTATACAAAATTAACTCAATAATAATTAGAATATTCTTCACAGTTACAATATTTCAACACTCCCCCTTAACAAGAAGGGTAATCTATTGACACTACCAGATACAACATCATCAGGAGAGAGAGAGGGCAGCAACATCTGGAACACTAAGTTGCACATCTATAAATCATTGGAAGTTTTTCTCATCATCAATAACAACATCGTTCACAGCATGGAGTTGGAGTAGTATCATCATCGTCGTTCACAAGATGGAGCTGGAATAGCATCATCATCATCATCATGAGACTAAAATAACATCATCAACATGAAGCTAAAATATCAACGTCAATATCATGAAGCTAGAACAAAAATATCACCAACACGAGGTTGGTACACCATCATCAACAACATGAGGCTGGAACAACATCATCAACAACACAAGGTTGGTACAACATCATCAGCATGAGGCTGAGACAAAAACATCATCAACACGAGGCTGAGACAACAACATCATCAGCATGAGGCTAAGACAACAACATCGTCAACAAGAGGTTGAGATAACAACATCATCAACACAAGTTTGAGATAACAACATCATCAGCACAAGGATGAGATACAACATCATCATCATATGCAAACAGAATGAGGTAGGTGCAACAACAAAATTTTGTGGTACTATGACAAACAGTCCTCACCAAACCTTCGGGATCTACCCATAAATCAAAAGATTCCCTAGGATGTAAAATCCTAACAGAGCTACCACGTGGTACTTTGACAGACCGTCCTTACCAAACCTTTGGGATGTGCCCAGGAATCAAAAGATTCCTTAGTATATAAAAATCCTAACGGAGCTACCACTACTAACCATAGTTGCCATATACATGCACGGGTACTCTGACAAACCATCCTTACCAGACCTTCGAGATCTGTCCAGGGATGATCAGTCCCCCAGGATATAAAATCCTAACTAAGCTACCCGATATTAGTCAGGATACCATAGTATCATCATCATCACTCCCCTTTTCGAGGGAGGTCCTTTCATACTATACCAAGCTTGTCTTGAAAGTATTCAAACTTTACACGAGACAGAGGCTTGGTCAACACATCTGCAACCTGCTCATTTGTGCCAACATATTGGAGCTTTATAGCTCCTCTCTGCACAATATCACGAATGTAGTGATACCATATTTCTATGTGTTTCGACTTATCATGGAACACTTGGTTCTCTGTCATCTTTATGCAACTCTGGTTATCACATAGAACCACGATGGCTTCTATCTTCATATCGAATAAACATGTCATACAACTTTCGAAGCCATATGGCTTCACAACTGGCAGAACATGTTGCAATGTATTATGCTTATGTCATGTTGAGAAAAATGTTGGATTGCTTCCTACTCTGCCATGAAGCCATGGTTGACCCGAGACTGAAACAACATCATGAAGTGCTCTTTATATCAGAAACACTTCAAGACCAATCTAAATCAGTATAACCAACCAATCTGAAGTCATGATCTTCATAGTAACGAAGACTTAACGTACCCTTAAGGTATCGCATCACATGTTTTCAACAACAAGGTGAACATGTCCGGGCTCTACCAGATACTAACTCAAGATGTTCACAACAAAACATATTAATGGCCTCATATTCTTCAAATACATCAATGATCTAATGATATGTCTATATAGAATAGCATCATCCAATTCTAACAAAGTATCAACAAGGAGCTTCAACTTAGTTTCCATGGGTGTGTTCATGGATTTATATTCCAACATGTCAAATATTTTAAGTATTTCAATTGCATAGTTTCCTTGGTTAAGGAATATCTTCTCTGGGCTCTGCCAAACTTCAAGACCTAAGAAGTAATGCATCAGGCCTAGGTATTTCATCTCAAATTTTGCAATGAGCTTCTTCTTACAATATGTGATGAGCTTTTCTTCTCCTGTTACGAATAAGTCATCTACATACAAAAAAAATATAAATGGCTCATCATTCATAACCTTGAAGTAAAGGTTAGAATTATCTTTACTCTTGGTAAAGCCCAAGCTCGTCAGGAAACTATCAATTCTTCCATACCAAGCTCTGGGAGCTTGCTTCAATCCGTATAGAGATTTCTTCAATCTGTGGACATGAGTCTTTTTATCTTCAACTTCAAATCAAAATTTTCACATCACTTTGTACCAAACTAGTACACTTGTTAAACTGTAACTCAATCTACACAATCATGTGCTAGCTCTATGTGCTTTCTGCAAAGAACTATCTATCTGAGAGTATGTTATTTTCTTTCTCTGCAACTGTCCTTCTGGAACCGGGACTCTGCACTTCCAACTTCTATTTCTGAAGTTGAGAATGACTTGTTCTATTCTCACTGTAGCTATTGAACTCTGAGGGTAGATCCTCTATTCTATCATGGCAACAACTTCATCTGAGAGTGGCTCAATAACTGATACTGAATATATCTCTTCTTCTTTCATGGAGGTAACTCTATCTGCTATTGTAGTCATGTCTTCATGACCCAACTAATGTACTACACCAATAGGCACTAGAGATAACTCAATCTAAAATATAGGGATTGCTCCCCATGAATCTCATACTGTATCGAAAGCATGGTTGTTCTGGTTGTCTTCACAAACACTCGAACTATTTCTTTGATTACTGGAGTAAGTGTCTTGTCGTAGTCTTCTCCCTCTTGCTCGAAGAATCTTCTAGACACCAATAAGGCTTGTACATATTTATACTATTATCTGCAACATGCTTGATCTGTTAGATCAAACTTGGAGTCATCACTGACTTCCTTTCTCGTCTTAAGGAAAAATCCATATCTCAATCCTTTTGACTGACTTCATTCTCTGTCATTGAAACAAGGGAATCTTCCGAGGAGATTTCATGTCTCCTAGAGGTCTTTGAAGCTATGATCTAGTCTTCTCAACTCATGGCATCTATATGCTAGTTCTGGAAAATGTCTCCTTTTCCCATCTGATCCTCTCTGAGATCAGGCTCATTCTAAGTCTTGATTTCTTCTAAGTCTACAAGGACTTCATCATCTCTACATGATATACTTAGTGTTGAATACCAAGTCTGAATATGAAAAATTGAGTAAGACTTCAAACGAATTCTACTTCCTGTCAAGGTGGCTTCATTATTCATTGACCAAGTCTACTGTAAGTTCTATTCTAATGTTTGGTCATCTTTGGAGCCTTCTGCTCATTACAATCAATCTCCATATGAGATACTTTGTATCTCAAAAATAACTACTTCTTCATCTTCTTTGGTGCATGAACGTATATGGTCATGTACATAGTCTGCTTCATGTATAATCTAATCTGTCGACTTTTGCAACCATCACTATGGCTTCCTCAAGGCACCTATGACCTACCCAGAACAAGAACAACAATAGCCAAGGATAATACTCTTTATAATAAAGCAAAAGCAAGAACAATCATCACAGTAGCTCATTTAGAGCTATCACTTGTGACCTGCCTGCAACAAGTGTTAAACATAAGAATACAATAATGAGAGCAACACTCTTCCAGTGTTGTGATCACTCATTCCTCCATGGTAACCTAGAGGCAAAACAAGAAGTTTCTTTTAGAGGAGATGTTAGTTATATCTGGTAAATGATTGCAATAAGCATTTATCTCAATATGCTCACATGCTACCAAGTATAATACTTTTCAAAGACTGTTATATCAACTATAGTGTTTACTTGTAATGAGGTAGTTATCAAACTTCTCATGTGCAAATTTGAATCTTATCATCTTAATCGATCAAACCTGGAACCTGGAGTCATGTCCTCAAGAATGAGTGTGTTGTTTTTCTTCCAAGTCTCCTTCACTCAAGATGACAAGTACTTTCTTCAACCTGTCCTCTGTACCAAGACAACATGCTATCTTGACATAAATCCAAGTTAGAGAATAATATCTCATCTCAATCTAATACCTTGACTTTAATTTTGACCAAGGGTTAGTATGATGGTCATAACTTCAACATATAACCTAGATGTTCAAAATAATGTCATAACAAATGGATGTATATCCATATAATCAAACCTACGGTGCATTATTCTTCTGAATGTGTTGGATCTACGATTTGATATTTAGAGAAAGTATCCTTTCTCATGAAAATACCCTTTAGAATAATGATACAGTTTCAACATATGTAAGTACATACCTTTGACAGTATCAGCAAGTAGTGGCACTATCGGGCAACATCAGTAATTAACAAACCTTTAAAACTTCAAAGGTGCTTTAACTGTTAGCTGGATATTTGCTAGGGTAAGTCTCACTAGGACTATAACACTTTTACTACAACTGCCATGAAGGAATTGACATTGCAACTGCAACTGATACTACAACTGCAACTGCAACTTAGGGTTTTATGAGGAAACCCTAATTTTTCAAACTTCAAATTTTTGGAATTCAAATCCAGGGGCTAGATGTGCTAGGCTAAGGTGAGTTTGCTCGAGCTGTCTGATTTAAAAAAATTCAAGTTTTACCCCTTGAAACTGGACTTGTGTAAATCTGGGTTGGTACTTCTAATACTAGTTCTAGTTTCTTTCTTTTCTGGTACCAGTAAAAACTAAGGTTTCACTTTTCAGGAGGCTCTAGCCACGGAAAAAGGTGCACTCAAGCTGCCAATGAGTTCGCTAGGCTATGGCACACTTCCCTAGATAGTTTTTAGTCAGAAATTCCTTTCCAATGAAAAACCATAATTTTCTTATACGACAACAATGGCGTTTTTGGTTACCCAGTGAAAGGTTCTCTACTCAGTTTAGCTCTGTAACCATGTTAAATTTTGAGTTGTTATCAAGTTCTTTTAAATTTAGTAGAAAATAATATCATAAGTAGGATCATTGAGAGAAACACAATCACAAGGTACAAACATTTTATCCTAGGAAACCCTAATGGGGAAGAAAACTCAACAAAAACTTCCTTAATATAGATTTCCAATACAATGCCAAGATGAAAGACCAAGCATGTGCCTCTCTCTTCTCTTTCTTCTAACTGCAACTACCTTAAAAACTTGCGCACTAGATGAGTGACTTTAGTGAGTGACAGAATGAGGTGCTATCATCTCTTATTTATACTGGCTGGGAGGCGCCAGGGTTGTGTCTCTTCATCAAGCAGGGATGACTTCTCAAATTAGTGGTTAGAACCACTTTAATTATCCCTAGGGGCCGACTTCTCAATTACCACCATATAAACATGGTTTGACCAATACACAAAATGGGATTTGGTCATATACAAGACCCGACATGATCAATCCACAAAAGGGGATTTGATTTATATAGATATTACTCAATAATAATTAGAATATTCTTCGTAGTTACAATATTTCAACACACTTGAGTTTGGGTAGCCAACAGAGTAGTCCACTCAGTTTCAACGATGGAGTCTAATTGTTGTAGTGGGGCATGCTCAGCTTGGACCGTCAAGGTGAAATTTCAAAGGGTGGTCTTGGCCACTTTGTTGGGATCGTCCATGGCAGCCAACCTCTCATCCTCAGCTCGAGTCACAACAAACTTGGTAGCTTGTTCAATTGGATCATCAATAACACAAGCTTATGTGTGCATATGAACAAGTTGAGCATGCAACTCTATGACAGGTTTATAATGTTGGTCCAACAAGCCCACCTAGTCGATGAGCATGTCGAAGAGTCGACGACATTCCTACTTGCAAGAATGAAGTGAAGCCTTAACTGTGGTGCCCGCCTCTACTGCCTATGTCTTCTTTTGGACGAGCTCTTCAGGTGGCTCCATTTCCTTCTGCTTGAGGGCATCCAATTCATGTTGCAAGGTATCTATTTTGACAGCCAAGTGAGACCATGTGCCAGGAAGGAGCTCAACCCTCTGAGATGGTTCGACAGGGATAATGTCTTCTGGTAGTTCAGACGCCATCTGGCGAAAAATAGGCCAAACCTGATTAAAATTGTTGGCGATGACCTCAATGGTTGATTTGGTTTTCAGCCTTAAGTTACGCTCTATGATGGATATTGCAAAGGAAAAGGTGGCAATGTATTGCAGTTGTTGTGCCTATTTTTGTAGTTCATCGTTGGCTTGCTGCACAACAACAATGCGTTGCTCCAATTGATCAACATAGGTGTGAACTAGATGCACGATCTGTGGTGTAGCCCATGAATCCAGGTCGACAGTGAGGGTAGGGGATCCAGAGGTAATCTTGAGACGAGCGGTTGGCCACTAGTGATGGAACGATCTGAGACGTTGGGGGTACCAACACCATCTAGACTAAGGGAAACGTTGTGCAGGCTCTGGGCAAGTTGAACTTGAAGCTGAGGGGAAAGTTTTCTCACTACCTCGGTATGCTCAAGGCATAATTCTAGAATTTTGTGGCATTGTTGTAGGTCCTGCAACAGGAAACCAATATGATCTTCTATGGAAGTAACGCTATGACTAGATTGAGCATCATCTTGGCCATCCAGGGTATCTTGCGGAGGCAAGCCATGAACCATTGGTGCATTTGTATTTGGCACCATGTTTGTGTCAGGCAGGGGGACTATGAGGGAGGGTGTGGTGGAAGAGATATGACCTTGGGGATCTAGGGGAAAGGTGGAGGGGAGTGGGATGGTCAAGTGATCGGTAAAGAGGGTATCGATGTCCATGTTTGCAGGAGTGGACAACTGGTTAGTGGCGAAAATCCTAGGCATAACCTCTTTAGTGATGGGGGTTGATTGAGAGGATTTGGGAGGGTCATCACTCATATGGATAATTGGGATGTTGGGCGGGAAGGGTGTGATGAAACGGTGTGGGTCAGTATGGGGATGGATGATAACAGAATGCTTGTGGTGATGAGTAGGTTGGGTGTAGGCTTAGCTTGGGAACAGAAGGGGGACCGGTTTGTGACTGTTTCAAAGGAAAAACAGAATCCATAACCTCCTTCCATTACTTACCAGTAATCTAGGCATCATCTGAGATATTGGCAAAGGGATTCGTGAGGATTGCGCCAAGTAACGCCTCTTCTTCTTTGATGTCATCCCCTTCCTAGGAGCTGGAAGCGGAGTAAGCCCTTTTCGTAGAATTGGTCCCGACTTCCAAAAGTTGTGATGGAGCAGACCATTGTATAGCAGGCATCATATAGGAGATGCTTGATTTCTTCTGCTCGACCATAATGCCTAACCAATATGTAACCTCTTTATGGAAATATTCCGCGTCCATATAGAAAGGAAGACATTTCGTGTGGAAGAGAGTAGGTTCGGTCGCCAAAGGGTGAAGAAAGGTATAGTTGCGGGTCACCTCGAACCAGATATTGTGTGTGTGTCATATGAGTAGGTTTTGCGAGATACACGGTCGTTGTGTGGTGGCGATGAGTGCATTGTACCACTATGAGAAAGCGACAGTGTGTCCATATCGGTTGCTTTGAGTTGTGCAACTATGCCAATATGGTTAGAACAACATGGCAAGGCGACCATCGGCTGAAAGAGAAACATTGTGTCCTGATGGAAATTTCCATTTCCACATAGCCAAGGCAACCAAGAGATACCCATAAATGAAATATCCTAACTTTTAATGCGCATCTATGCAATCTTGAAGTAGTTCGTTTAGGAGGTACTTACACCATTTAAGTGGTGTTCCATTCTTACTTAATTCGGCTACGATTATAGCATCAAGTGTACATTCATTCCCGGTCTAGCTTCGCATCACCTTGTCGGTAATCAGGTAGTCGGCCAGACAAACAAGGATATCCTGGATTAAGCCAATTTGGGCACAACAACCTCCTTGCTTGGTGCCATACTTCTCGTAGAGGCTCAACTCTCCCTTCTTGCTATCATGTTTCCCCGAGCCCTAAAATCCATTTGTAACATCCTGCCCTTCCATAGACATACTCATAAGCTTATGGACATCCTCCACATGGATTAGGTAAGCCTTACTGATCCATAAAGCACTTGTATGTACTTTGTTGATTAGGAACTTCGTGTAGCTTCACTAGTAGTGCCGAAAACTAGTAAGTCACAAAGACACATTAGCATAGAATCTCGCAACGGTGCAAAATCTGGTTTCCATTGCCATTGAAAACTCCCATTCGGTAGGGGGACACAATCCACGTATGAATGAATGGCCATGTGTGGATGTTCAACGACATTGGTAAAATCAAGGTCGAGCAGCCTGGTTTGTTCGACCGTTCCATACAAATCACTGTGAACAACAACACATGGATCAATAAATTCAGAAGGAATAACAGGCTTGGGAAAAGCTCCTCGACCAACTATGTGAACCATGGGGACGAGTCGGTGGTGATAAACAAATCGCACAGGAGGGGCGGGGCATAGACGAGGGCTCTCAAGGCGCTGAAGAGACTCTAGGACAAAACAGGAAGTAAGAGGATGAGAATACCTTAAGAGTTGGGACGTCAAGGAGAGGTAAGTTTATAGGCCAAACTCAGGAGATGAGGTGGTGACCATGCATTAACTACGAGAGCTTGAAAAATCGACATTGATATCGACAAAAATCCCATAATTACGCCAAGATTTGTGATGGGATGGGTGTTTTAAAGACATAATCGACGAGATGGTGGTGGGAGATCCGATTAAGTCGGGAAAGTAATGACTAGATCGACGAAGGATCGAAAAAGGATAGATCATTGTGAACATTAAATATTGTTGGGGTGATAGGCGGCTTCCAAGTCAACATACAATACTAACGGTTGTAACTACCCATGTGACAACGTATAGACACAGAATATAAAGATGGCTCACGTTAGCTATGAAATGATGTGATGACAAGCTCCTTGACGACAAAGTGAATATTCAGGGTGGATGATTAGGACTAAACAACTAGACTCGAGAACATGTAATCTAATTGATGTGCCATCATATTATTGATAGAAAGGAAAATTGCAATATAAAGAGAAATCTTACCTAGGCAAGTCACTCCCAACACAGGAGGGTTGCGCAACAATGCTTGTTAAGAATAGATGTAGGGTTTCAGGCGTGAGCCATTCACCCAACCATGATAAAGGATACCATTGAGTTGCGCGAGTCCGATTGATCCATATTCACATATCTCTGCAATAATAAATGGTCCAAGCCGGTGCATTTGTAACTCACGTGGATGCTTCTGATACTTATTATCATACATCATAACTTTATCTCCTTGCGCAAAAGACTAATGCGTGATATGTCGATTATGATAGGCCTTCTGTCGGGATTTTTCGACAGTCTAATGAAAGTCTGCTAAAAATTTGGCTTCATCCAACTGCATAATTTTTGTAACTCTGGCTGTGATAGATTCATCATCAGTCATCTTGGTAGCTTGCACAACAAATAGACTTGGTGATATAAATTCAATTGGTACCACGACCTCTCGTCCATAGGCTAATTGGAAAGGGGTATACTTGTGTAATTTATTTGTGGTGATACGATATGCCCAAAGTACCGTTAGAACCATTTCATCCCGATCTTCATGGTTTGATAAACATACCTTGGTCAATCCCTTTTCCAGAATCTTGTTGAACGCTTCCACTGTCAAGTTAACTTGCTGATTGTAAGGGTTGCTCCTATGGTGTTGAATAAGAAATTCACGAGTGAGAGTAGTTATAGTTATGTTTATGAAATGTGCACCCTAATCATTGGTTAGATTTCGAGGTCAACCAAATTAAGTAATGATATTTTAAAAACAAATCTAGATGCGGTATCGATAGAATAGTCCCACATAGGTGCGGATTCAGCCCATTTCGTAAGTAATCTGTTGTGGTAATGATGTACCTGCCATTGGAATGTTGAGTTGAGGGGTTTATGGGCCCAATGAAAACAACATCCCACTTTTTGAATGCTTGCAGAGCTTTGATAGGGTATAAAGGTAGTTCATCTCTCTAGGAGGGCTTACCTAATCTTTGACAAACATCACATGCTCTGACATATGCTTTGGCGTCCTTAAACATTGTAGGCTAACATAACCCAACTTGTAATATCTTCTGTGCAGTAGCCTTACCACCAGCATGTCCACCCATAACTCCACCATGGCACTCCCATAGGATATTTGGTCTCTCATGATCGAAAATGCATCTCCTCAGGATATTGTCCAAACCCAGCTTGTACAATTGTCCTGCGATAAGATGATAATCCACTGCCATGATGACTAAGTGTTTCTTATGAGTTGCATAATACTCCTCAGGTGTTGTATCGATCATGAAGAATACTGCAATGTTTGACAAATAGTTTAGAACAACGTTAATGCGAAACATATTTGCATTAGGAAGTTGATCATCCAGGGCTCCGCCATGCCCATCAAACTCTAACCGAGAGAGGTGATCAGGCCCAACATTCAACTTTCCAAGCTCGATGATAACTTCAAAGGAAAATTCCTGAAACAGTTACAAACATCTACAAATTTTGCCTTCTAAGACAAGTTCGTTAACAAGATATTTTAAAGATGAATGATTAGTGAAAAACTTAAAGTGACCACCTAGCAAATAATGTCAATTTTTTTGTAAAGCATATACCATGGCCAAACCTTCCCTTTCTGTTGTAGTGTAGTTGTACTCAGCCTGGAATAGTTTTTTACTGTAAAAACATATGTGATGGTTGATATTCCCTTCTCTTGGATGTGCAAGGATAGCACCTAGTGCATTGTTAAAGGGATCAATATGCACAAGGAACTCCACTCTCCAATTGGGGAAAGTCAAAATG
Organism: Picea engelmannii; assembly: GCA_009831015.1. Classification (NCBI taxonomy): domain Eukaryota; kingdom Viridiplantae; phylum Streptophyta; class Pinopsida; order Pinales; family Pinaceae; genus Picea; species Picea engelmannii. Next base: position 498,620 of record ML777357.1, read on the forward strand.
GGGGTTGTACTCACCTTTTCCTTCAACATGTCAAATTATTGATCACAAATTGAATTCCAATGAAATCAATTGGATTTATAAAGTAATTGTTCCAACGGTGTTGTGATACTCGCTTAGCCCCTGATAAACCGACGATAATATCCAGTATGACCCAGGGTAGTTTGCAACTGCTTGATAGAGGTAGGAAGAGGCATATTGAGGATGATTGTGACTTTTGCAGGGTCCACCAACACTCCTTCCATATAAATGATATGGCCAAGCAGATTCTCAAATGGTACGCAAAAGACACACTTTTTCAGATCGAGGGAAATTTGCAGCTGGTAACATCGATCCAACATTAGCCGCAAGAGACCAATATGCTCTTTGAGTAGACTATATACCGTCATATCATCCAAATATACTTTAAGAAATTTATGGATGAAGTCGTGTAATGCAACAATCACCATTCGAGAAAACATTGTTGGGGGCATTCTTTAGCCCAAACGGCATGACGTTTTAAGGAAATGACCCCCACTCTGTCGTGAAGGTAGTTTTCTTCTTATCCACTTATGAAATCATTACTTGGTGATATGTGGAAAATCCATTGGTAAATTAATATGCTTCCCTGCCCGTGACCTAATCTAAAACTTTGTCACTAAAAGGAGTTGGAAATGGGTCATGGACACATGAAGAGTTCAAGCTCCGCTAGTCAACACAAACCTTGATATCCTCTATACCCTTTTTACTCTGAATGACAATTGGATTGATCCACTCAACCTCATCCAGTAGGAATATCAACCCAGTTGTAAGCATGCCATCAATATCCTTCTTGGATTTTTCTTTAACTACGGGGTTCAGATGGTACGGTCGGTGCTTAACAGGTTTTGCGTCGGGCTTCAGAGAAATTCTCATTTCTCCCAGATGTCCCTTGATTCCCTTCAGCTTTGAGAAGCTGGTGGGGAATAGGTCCTCATATTCCCACAACATGGCTTGAATTTTAGTTATGGTTTGTTCGTCCCAATAATCCTCTATAGAGGCTATCTTGGGATGCTTCGTATTGCCTATATTAACCTTGCACAACTTCAGATGGTTAGTGTAGGAGCTACTAGCTTTAGGCGAAATGGTATCCTAAGCAGTCCTAGTGCCTTCGGATTATTTAAAGGGCAGATGCCTATGGTCTTCTAAATTGTCGAGATCATCTAGGGCGGTATAAACCTTACTACAGTAAATAGGTAGTGGCGCAACGACACGATTTTTTGACTCGAGAGATATGTGAAAGCTAAACCAGAGAAGGTGTTTATGTGCAGAGAAAACTACATGGGGATAGGTGGGTTTTAACTTATCTGTGAATAACAAGCTTTGAATTTGTGCATTGAATTTGTTGCAATGCTAAAGTGACTTTGGGGACTTACTTGTAAAAGAGAAATCCTGTAAAAATTGGCATTGAAGGACATCCCAAAAGTGGGTTTGCCTTTAGGTTTCTTCATGTATATACCATGCTATGGGGATTGGTACTGGTGAATGAACAAACTGGTGTACCCAAAAACCTCGTGGAAGTTGCGCGGTTATCCATACTCTAACACAATGTGCAACATGCTCATGTGGATCAGAAGATCCATCATATGTGTCAAGGGTAAGAACGAGAGTCTTTAGTTTCTGGTCATGATTGTATTGACTAACTTGGGAAGGACAGATAAATAGGTGTTACAGGGTAAGCTTGACATGCTCCCACGAAGGCAGGTTACTTTTGTGGGTGTCCCACCAGTGAGTTGAGGAGGATCATAAAATGATATCAAGTGCTGAAATCCTCTATTCCACCCCAAATATTTATTTCATTTCGACTAGAAAAGTGTGTGAATCCAAGAGACCGTCATATACTGGATGCTCGCAAATTTCAGTTCAAATCCACCTAGGTGCTTGAATAGTGGCACATCTTCTTGAGAAATTTTTATATCGTCCCCGCTGCCATTTTTTGAAAGATGCCTCTGAATCTTCCCTGACAGAATGAATACTTTGCCAATTGACTGAACCATCCGCGATAGGATTAATGTTGTGTGGGTGGTTTCCCTTAGTCACAGTATACATATGATCCAAGATATCAGGCTCCATGTTATCTTATGAGGTTTTAATGTATCGTGGTCCTAGGTACGAATCTAAAGGTTGAACCACTTTCATACCATCCGCTTCGAAGTTCATGGATTCCTTCTTCAGGTCGATCACAACATAATTGGCATATGCCCAGTCAATTCCAAGCAATGATGGATATGAATCCTTGTCCCCATGATCTCAATGACCTCGAAGTCTGCAACAATATTGACTTCGACTAGATCTACTTCTACATTTTCCAACCTCCCTATTGGATAAATACAATGTTCGCCATGCACAACTGAATTGGGTAATAGACCAACATGGGTTTTCCCATAGATTCCCATGTTTTCTTAAGTAGGATATTAACATATGAGCCCAAATCTAGCATGGCATCATTAATTTCATAACCATCAATATGGGCATTTAGTCTGAACTCGTGTCCTGACCTCTTCGTTAGTCTTTGTATCTCTCTGGGAAATTAACATCTAAAGATCCCTCTACATTGCTCTCAACTCCCAGAGCTATGCCAATGGTGTTCCACAACTTCTCCGTAAGGTGTTCATCGTTTATGATATCAAAAAAGCATTGCAACCATAAGACAATATTGTTGTTTAACCCATACGATGGGCCCTTGGATGGGACCAACTTTTTTGCAACTTGACGAGGAGGGATATAGCTTGGATTCACAACTTATGGTATTGCGGAGTTAGACATCTGGTGGAACAATTATATTGCATTCTAAAAAAATTCCTTTTGTTGTACATGATCATATGGGGGTTTAGGCACTACCCTTTGGATATGATCTCGATTAATATGTTCAGCATCAACACCGGTCTTTGTGCCTCCCCTTGTTACAACATGATTGTTGAATTGTCTCTCGTTTGCAATCAGCCTAGGTTCTGAGTTTATCAAATTGGCTCCCCTTTTTCTTGCGTGATCTTCCCATCGTTCGATCATGTCAGGAATATCCTCGGTAGCATGGGTATTTTTTCAGCATTGTGTGCACCATGGTCTCCTCAAATGTGGGAAGTCTCTTGCAAGGTGGCCCTGTTAGTCTTAGTTGTAGCAACGAGTGGGTCCTCTACCACCAGTTTTGCCTCCCCTGAAATCTCCTCTGCCTCTGTGACCTCCTCCAAACCCATGAAAGAATTCATCAATCCTAGAGGCAGAGTGGTCTAGTCTATCTGTGAGAGCATCTAAAGCACAACATTGCTTGGCAGTATGGGTAATCGACCCGCATAATTTGCAGTACACCTTATTTGAGATAAATGTGTATTTCTGTAAGATGGGGTAGTGTCTCGGAGAATGTCCATGGTGTCTGCAAATCTCACAATACTCATTGGGTTGACCCCCTTGTTGAGTAGGGAAGGCCTGGAATTTCATAGGTGCATGGAATGGTGTTGCATTTGAAACTTGCGCAACACCACCTGATGGTCCGACTGACCGTGGAGGCATAGGGTGGCTCATAACTCCTCCACCCCATGATCTTGGACACTCTCTCAGCGTATGACCTTCAGTGTAGCAACAAGTGCACCAGACCTATGGTCGACCACCTTTAGGTAGAGCTAACTCCTTATTTTTCTCAGTTAGCGCGGAAATCTGGCCCTGTAGTTTTGTAATATTATTATCCTCGACATGTCGCATCATGCGCAAGCTTTTGGGGTAAACTACCATTACTTCAATTTTCATGGCTTGTTCTAATGCTTCACCCAAAGTGGTGAGTCTTTGTTGAGTTAGCAAAATCTAAGTCAAAGACAAGATCCCCTGAATGAACCATTCACGCTAATGATTCTCGTGAATTGAGTTCTCTAGCTTCCCAATTGCATCCTTGAATCGTTGGTTGTACTCCCAAGTAGACTCCCCATCTTGCTACATGATCTCCCACAACTCATAGAGGGTATGTTGTTTAGATTGAGGTAGGCAAAACTCTACAATAAGTCTTTGTTTGACTTGAGCAAGATTATAGGGTTGTCCCGAGGGAGTCCCTTGAGGATTCCCAGGCTCTTTGGACTTCATGTACCATTTTAATGCTCTACCTCTCAATGTGGTCTGAAATTCAACTAGTTTATTGGCATCTAAAGTTCCCCGAGACCTCCATATAGCCTCACATAAGAACTAGTGTTGTTCTACATCCTCATCCCCTTTACCCATGAATTTCAGGTATCGAGTGAGTGATCCCACGTGTTGAGTTCCTATTAGAGAACCGAGGGATCCTATCAATATAAATTTTGATGGTCCTGGTTGTACTGGAGTTGAAGAACTTGCTCCACTTCCGCTACTATTATAATTTGAACTTATTGTATTATAAATGTGAGAGACAATAGAAATTACTGTGGGATTCGATGTAGAATTTACCATATTTGTTGAAGGGGTCGAGGGCGAGGGTGATCCAAGGCATGTTCCTTTGCTTTTGGAATGGAATTCTTTTGTGGGGGGTTGCGTAGCTGTGCAACATTATACCATTTTTCTTAACGAGACTCAACATCTTCCGATGTAGCAAGACTTAAGTCTCCCACAACTCCTTCAAGGGTTATGACTGAGTCTTGTTCTCTTGAATTGGCACCGATCCTAACTCCCTTGTCTATCCTAATTCATGCTTGTCTACTTCCTCCATAACTTTCAGCTTTCTCCTGAAATCTTTCCTTCAACCAACAATTGGCTAGTCTTCTGCGTATATGCAACTCCTGCAACCTCTCCAATTCTTTCTTATGGCTACTCTCAAGGTCAATCATATTTCGTGATTGATTTGACCTCTTCATTGACTTTCTCATCTACTCTCACCAATTTTTTTCAATCATAACAACCCTTCTTAGAGCGCGTTCATCTCTAGCACTTTTCTCATGACGACGACGACCCCCCATATTTCAAAAACTTCCTAACTCATGAACCCTTTGCCTAAATCATCCACACCTCATGCGTAGAGGTTTACACTACCATATCTTCTGACAAAACATGCAACATTTCTTCTTTTTCCAACAAAACCTTCATCCACAAAAGAATCTCCCTCAATAGTATCCGTCCAACGTAGTCTTGACTCAAAACTCTACCGCATGACAAATTGGGTGATCCAATCGATGGAGGACAACTAGCTATGTAGCATTCAAATGGAGCCTTCTCTTTACTCAATCTTTAAACTCATGCGCTTCTTGTAATCCATCAAGCCACTGAAAGACTTCCTTTGGAAACCATATCTAGAAGATTTCGTATTGATCGCTTACTGGTTCAAAATAATAGACTATGTCCTTCACAGCCCTCAAATTCTTTTGTTGTAACTCAGTTTCTTGAAATATGAACTCATCACACCTTTGTTCCCACCACTTGTCAATGTCCAACTTGAAAATATGACGTTGCATCCTTTGAAAGCTCGCTTAGAAATCATGTTCTGAAAACGAAACCATTTGTTGGCTCATGGTTGGAGACCAGGGTTCTTGGAGTTTGCCAACAAAGCCACTGTTGTAGTCTAGAGCACTGACATATTCATCTTCCACAAGGGAAGGAGGTCTCACTCGAAGCATTGTCGAGACTTATGTGAAATGGAACGAGGTCGAAGAGAATGCAATGGTGGGAAGAATGCAACCCAACTAGACCTAAGCACAAGATTATAAAAGATTATACACAGACATCATAACCATAATGGAATATTGAAATGCATACACCGTGGACAAATTCCTCTAGTGAGATTAATCTTAAGCATTAACTGAACAAGTAAATAAATAGAGATAACAATTGCACAGATGAAGATCTTAGCATTCACACACAACTAAACAATTTTTTAGGCCCTAAATAACATTTCTAATATATTCATTACTCATATATCAAAGGCGAGTATACAATAGTCAGATCCCAAATGAGCGGAAGCTCTGTAACTACATTTCACGATTGGTTTGATCGAAGCCTTGGAAATAAAGCTAAGACTGGACACATTATAGATACAATTCTCAATACAAAAACCAAGAGTCGAGATAGCTCAAGATTATACAATTAAACATCAACAACTCTATCAATATCAACATCTGCAACAACAACATCAACAACACCATATTTGTCATGTTTCATAAGTCTTTGTCTTATAGCTTTCCGCAGGACTTCTTGATTCGTCTGTTACAACTTCTTGAGTTTGCATCTTCTTGGTTTCCTCTAGAAGATTCTGGTGCTTTCTGTTGTTCCTTCCAGCTGGCGGACAACTGCATTCCTCGCTGGCGCTCTGAGTTATAGCTTTTCGCTGCTCAGATCCTCTACTGGTGCGTTGTGTTGTTCTGCAACACACTATAACTTCCTCAAAACTGTGTTATTTCCTCAAAATCAAGTCTTCTCCAAAAATGAAGGGTCCAATAATTGTCGTAGCTTGTCACACAAGTTGCCTTTGGCTCATCTCCTTTTGCAGTCCTTACTTGGCAGTATCCCTACCTCAATTCAAACTTTGAGAAAACATTGGCCTTAGCCAACTTTTCAAAGCAATTTGTTGCCAAAGGTAAGGGGTACCACTTTTTGATGGTTTCTTGTTCAATGCAGTCCAAACACATCCTTTTTTCTCTGTTGTCCTTCTTCTTTTGGAACAGGACTAGTGTGCCATACGGTGACCTGGAAGGCCCATTGAAGCTAGTGTTAATGAGCTCAGTCAACTTCCACCTCAAGTCTTCCAACTTAGGTCCAGGAAGTCAATAGGGAGCTCTAGTCAAAAGCTGCAACCCTAATTCAAGCTCAATATGATGGTCAATGGTGCGTCTAACATGGATCACTTTAGGAAAATAATTAGACATCCGATCTATAAACACCTCCAACACATTGGCAAGTGTTGGTGGAACGTGTATCCACACTCCACCCTCATCCACTTCCCAAATATCTGCTATTAAAAGTTGAGACTTTGGGTAGCTGCCCTCTTCATGCTCAATGCAAATACAATTCATACCTTTCCATCCAACTTCACTGTCATTGTGTGCAAAACAAAAGTCGTCTGTCGACCAAGTATCCCCAACTTGTTCAGGAATGGAATGAGAATTGATTGCATTCCCCTTGGGAATTCCTGCCCAAGAATGACTTCAAAGTCATCCATCTACAATATAGTAAATTCTACACGGGCCTTCCATTTGTCCAACTGTATGTGAAATGCGGATGCAACCCCAATTTTACCTTAGCCTTAGAATTGACCGCCTTGACTAAAACACCACACTATCCAACTCTAAGTCCAAGTTCACTTTCCAACTCCTTCAAGAAGTTACGTGAGGCACTATAATTCACAAACGCTTGTATTATCCTTGCAATGATGACCAGATCCACACAACAATGTTGATTATGATTTTCCCCTTGGTCACTAGCTAAGGTACCTATCCACTACAATGACTCCTCCAAGAAGGGATTCTCCCTTCCATCTTCCATAGAAGCTTGTTGTGTGAAACTTGTCGAGGGAAACAAACTGGAACATGAAGAAATAAGAGTTTTACCTTTGCCTGAAGTGGCTTGCAAATGGGTACCATGCAATTCCATCTTCAAAAGGCCTATGGGGGAACACTTGGGCCCAACTACACTTGAACCCAAGACACTCCAAAGTGTGTCTTGTATGACTCTTGCATGCATCATAATTTGGATGAAATGCACTCTAAGGCACAATGGGACACTTGGTTAGGTTGCTCCTGAACCGACCACGAGTTCTAACAAAAACTCAATGTCATCCTTTACCTTCGTCCGATATTTTACATCTATTGTCACTGTTTCGAACAATTGTTGAAAGAAGGGACACTCCAAAATCTATGCTACTAGATGTCGCCTTAATGAGCACCCAAATCTCCAAAGAAACTTCTTTTTTGAAAGATGATTGCAAAGCCATCTTGAACCAACCAAGCCAACCTCCCAACCTACCACTTCCTTCTTGAACATGGTGATAAGTGTCTAAAAAGGTTCTTAAACCCACTTCCTAGATAATTTGAGCTTTGATTCTACCTGTCACATACCTAAGAGTCTTGCTAGAAGATTTTATTTTCATCATCCTCGATTTTGTGACATTGCCTTACCTCGACCACAGTGGCTTGACCAACCTGCACTTACTACAACTAGACTATGCTTCTTCACTTAAAGTCTACCCATAACTTCACCTTATGCTATAGTATGTTAGATGTCCAACTAGGTCCAACATAACCCAGTTCACCCAACAATAGGCATGCATGCAACCGTAACCTTAAAACATTCCAACAATAGTTATACTTAGCCAATATTTCACTACTTAGTCAACACATAGAAAATCAAGGAACATAACACTAATCCAAATAAAGAAACCATAATACACAAATACATGTGGCACCCAAGGCATGTGCCTTAAATTTATTTATATGAAGAATGTTCAAATGTACAATAGAAGAGCATGGGCAACTACCTACGACTCATTTACATATTACTATTACATAAGGCACAATCGCCTACAAGAACTGTCAGTCCAACCCCTGAAGCAACCACATGCCTACCTCCTATAGGTCTCATCTTCTTCTTCTTCTCACCGAGCTAGTACAATTCACACTAATATACCTAACCTTGAACTTAGCACAATCCCAGAGCTCCTTTACACTCCTCATGAATGACCAGTCACTTATGCTTTGGCACTTTTGACGCATCCTCCTTTTATATGAGACTCGCCTTGCACTTGCAAGCCCCTTCACTCTAAGGTGGACCCAAGTGCCATCCATAAACTTACTTCCTTTAGTGACTTGTCCATCAATCGTTTGCATTCAACAAGTGTGCCCAAGTCTATCAGACTTGTATAAATGCAACATGGAATGGTTCACCACTCTATCCATTGATAGGGTAGGCATAGTTTGGCATTGCAACCTTTTGCGGCAACCCTCTATGCCCACCTAGGCAGTGCACCTACTACCATCTGTAGGTAGAGGCCTTACACCTACCTTCTTCATGCATCAATGCATCACCCTTATGTAAAATTCAATTATATGCATGTTTATTGTATTCAAACTTATACTACGAGACACTTGGGCTTCCTAGTAACCATCAATAACTTCTTAAGAGTCATGCACAACCACATCTACCAACTTCATGCTCATCGATAACCCTGACATCAATTTAATGCTCAACAATAACCCTAACATCGACTTCATGCTCATCGACAACACCTTCATTGACATCATGTTCATTGATGAATTCGCTTGTCAATCACTTACTTTCTTGTCATTTTGTTTGTCAATAAATTGCTTGTCGAGGTCTTGCTTTTCAATGATTTTTTTTGTTGATGACTTGCTTGTTAATCATGCTCCTGTTGGTCATGCCTTTGTCAATCATTCTCCCAAGACTTTTACTTGATCCCCTTAAGCCAAGCATTCTTCCTTGGAACTTAGCCTTCATTCAATGTTTCCTCATATACCTTTTCTCTACATTCCAATCTAAATTTCATATCAAATGTAAACAATGGAAATTAGACTCAATGCATTTGAAGTGATGTGGGGCATCGTTGATGGATTGTGATATGCATTTATATGCTTTTATTGAAAACCTACACCCCTTGGCAATGCACTTGTTTCCACAAAGCACCATCATTTGAAAGGTGTCATATGTGTCGTTGCCCCTCTAGTGCGCTTGTGTCAAGATTATCAATGCATCATTATATGTTTTTTGTTTTGGACATAGATGAGTAAATTTGTATTAAAACGATGTTGCAGCCACACTGTTCAATTTAATAATACAAAAAATATGATTTTTCATATGCCTCTAGTTCTAAAAATAAACAAAATTTGATTGAGCTTACTACTGTAATAACAATGTTGTTCTTTCTTAAGGAATTGCATTAAGTTTGTTAGTATATATTCTATTAAACTGACCTAATAACAAAAGTGTTTTGTAAAACATGCTAAAAACTTGGATCTAATTTGAAAGCATGCCCACTATGGGTTTCATTTTGAATCTCCTAAAGGTTGTTGTTCACTTCTTCTATCAACTCCATCTCCACTTCCCCAATCCCTTGCCAAATTGATTGTTCTTCTTTGTCTCCCTCTAGTGCCAAACCTACTGACATTATATGTCGAGCAACGTCAGATTGAGAGCTTCTTACCATTTCTATCACCATCTAGAGAAATCTATTGCACTTTGCATCTAAATGGTCAATTGTCTCTTTTGATGGCTCACTAATTCTAGAACCTCAACATACCCTATTCTATGAAACTCTCCTCAAGCGTTCACTCTATTAATTAAGTTGGATATGGAATATCGATCTTCTGTAAGGAATATCTTGCATCTCTTTAGCACACACTTGTTATCCAATACCCAACAAAATGCAAAATGACCAGGGTGATTATGCTCTCCCATATTCATTGTCTTTCTAAGTATTTGAGTGGCGTGTGAGAGAGCAACCACCATGATTCAAAAGCTTGAAGGCAATCTACCACATTGGCAAAGGGACCATCCCAAGTTCCAATCTAATGCCCACTCCCCTACTTGCAATTTGTGATGGGATTGGCTATGAACAAACACAAAACACATGATGTTGACATTCCCAATCCGCTCCAATGAAATCCCACCTGCATGCTCCATATTGAACGACGAGGGCATACAAAACTACTTCGCATTCAAATGGAATGAGTGTGAACATATTTTGAAAGTGGGGGGAGTTAAGTCTCATCCTATTTAGATTATGTCACACCACTACTTGGCTTTGCACAACACCATTGGTCTCATACCCCCCCTTGGAATAAAAAACTTTGGATTGTCCATAAATTATAAAACTATGGGAATGGAGATGTTAAGATCCCACTTCTTATTGGAATTTTCCCAACCTCCAAGGTGAATCACCATTTTCCAATCGATCGACTTGATTGTTCAATGTCCCAAACACATGATAATATTCCATCGAGATGAATCTTTTTGCTTCCTGCCTTGTTCTTGATACGAGTCAAGCTAGATTACTACTCACCAAGGTTGTAAAATTGATCATATGTCATATGATGAGAGAGGTCTCCAATAACTATCAAATGCCAGATTCACCCAGGGTTGAGAATCTTGAGCCTTGGTACAGAACCAACACTTCCATTTGGTTATTAAAAGCAACCCCAAAGTCCCATCCAAAGCTATTTTCCATTTTTCCCTCAATATTAAGGATGATCCCCTCACCTGCAAACCATGAATAAACACACAAACATGTCAAAGATAATTTGGCACACCAAAGTCCAATTTTCGTAAAATCATTTAGATGCCAACTATGCGAAAAAATCTTCTAAAAATCGCTTCCACCGAAAGAAAGTTTGTTGATATAACATACGGCTTAAGGATTAAATAATAATTATCGTGTAACTCTACATGTTATAAAAATTAACTCACTCTATTAATAATCTTAGAATTTTGATTATTCAATATTTTTTCCACATAAAATTTAACATTATATTTATAAAAATATAATTTGTTCTCAAAACAGACATTACATCATATGTTCATTTTTTCATGGACTTATCCAAAAAACTTTGCTACACAGAATTTTCCAAATTCCTTACAAAATATCATCTTCTCCAGTGGGACCAAGAGAGACAATTACCAACAAGTAAAGTGTCTTTCCTACCAAGTTGAATACTATAGCTACCGAGACCTCCATCTTTGAACTAGGAAACAAAAAATTCTCCCCCTCTAGGCTACTAAAACATATTTAAAAAAAGAGTTGGGCCCTCATGGCCTCCTTCCCATTGATTGTAGGCGATTCTCCTTGGAAGATTTTTTAGAGCCTGTTTTGATAATCTGTCCGCCTCTCGATTCTCTTCCCTGAATATGTGTGCATAGGATATGTTCCTGAAGTGATTAAGAAGTTCATTTATCTTATCCTTCCAACCAGCTAATGTTACAACCTGAAGTGCTCCTTTCCTATTGAGCCAATCAATAACAATTTTTTAGTCCCCTAGAACATGTATATCTGTAATTGAAAGCCTAGAAGCCATAATTAGAGTAGCCCAAACTCCCATGAGTTCAGCCTTGGTATTTGTTCCTCTGCCACAATTTAAAGTCCATCTATAAGCTGTGTACTCATTGATCTTTAGGACTCCACCTGCCCTGCTTTGTTCTCCATTCTGTTGCGCTGCCCCATTGAACCACCCTATGACTTTATCTTCAGGAATTTCAGAGGTTGATATTCGAGGAAGATAAACTTTTTCCTTTTTCCTATGATTGCCCACAACCCCTAAAGATAGGAAAACTATATTTTGAATGGAGGGGGTCCCAGACTCAAAGATAGTCTTGTTTCTATCAAGCCAAATAAACCAACAAATAAAGGTTGGGAGAGTTCGAAATGTAAAGTTCTGTTTAGCCCAATTTTCAAATCATTCATTCACTGATTTGCCAAACCATCCAATTGAGAGATTTAGATCAATTTTAACTCTTTCCCAAACTGAAATCGTGAAAGGACAAGTTACAAAGAGATGTTTACCTGATTCCCTCTTTCCTTTGCAAAGATAGCATATCCCTGGCCCCATCCAACCTCTTTTTTGAAGATTTTTCCATGTTAAAATTTTATTTTCAGCCATAAGCCATGTAAATAATTTGATCTTCAGTGGGTAGTCCCAACTCCACTGTTTTTTCCTCCAGTCGCCAATTTTAAATTTCCATGGTTTTTTGGCAAGGGCATTGTACACATTTTTTATTGAGAGCTGCCCTGAGTTATCACCACCAGTCCACTTTAATTCATCTGATCTCTCTAAGAGATTAATCCCTGATCCAATCATGTTCCTCCTGTACATCTCCCATTCCGCTACTAATTCTCCTTCCATCCCCAAATCTGCATTGTCTAACCAATTTGTGCTAATCGAACTGTGTGGAAGAGCACATCTTGCTTGATACATAAGATAATTTTTTTTTTTTAATTAAGTAAAATAACCAACTCGTTTGATAAAATGGAGTCCTTCCCCATACCCATAATTGCATCCTTCCCAATTAAAATGGAGTGTCCCGAACTTGGGTTCCATGCTAACCAATGTAAAATCACAGGTAATGTATTAAGAATATTTTTCCAAGTCTGGGAACCGTAGGACGTGACCGATGAGGCCGATCTTAACCAGGTCGACACCGATCCATGGGGTAAGTACTTATCTTTTATCACCCAGTGCCAGATGTCGTTCTTCATCAATACTCTCCACAAAGTATTTTTCGCCATAGCCCTGTATAAAACATAGATATTTCTCAGACCCCACCCTCCAAATAGTTTTGGCTTCAAAATTGTCTCCCAATTGCATAAATGATAGCTTTGTTTATGCTCGTTTCCTAACCAAAGGAAGGAAAAAACCATTTTGCGGATCCTATTAAAAACTGAAATCGGGATATGAGCTAAAGCCATCCAATAGACTGGTTGGCTCTCTAGACAACTTTTATCAGCACATACCGACCTCCCAGGGATAGCCACCTATTACACCAATGGCTAATCTGATTTTCATACTTTTCAATGAGCCACTATGAGTCCTCCGCCTTATAACTTTCTGGTTTTAAAAAATACCCCAGGTATCTAAATCCTTTCGATAGATCTTTAAAGGACTAAAGATACAATTCTTTTAAAACTGCGAGAGTTTCCTGATGAACTTTAGAATGGAGGAAGGTAGACTTTTGAACATTTATCACCAAGCCCGACGCTCGACAGAATACACAAAGAATATTATTGATTTCTACCCACTCTGTGACTGAAGCTTTTGAAATTATAAGGATTTCATCCACAAAGAGCAAGTGAAGGACCTTTATTAATCCAGATACCTTTATCCCCGACAATACTCCATCTGATTGTCCTTTTTTTAGTGAAAGGTCGAGTCCTTCCATCACAAGAATGAATAGGAGAGACGACAACGAACAACCTTGTCTAAGTCCTCTGCTGCTCTGGAAAAAATTTGTTGCCTCTCTGTTTATCAAAATGGCGTAAGCTGTAGAGGTTACACATCCCATAATCCGTTTTGTTGTGGGGAGTCCAAAACCACATTGGAGTAGTATTAACCGCAAAAAATCCCAGTTTGTATAGTCCTAGGCCTTTTTTAAGTCTAGCTTTAGGACAATTGCTTGGAGTTTTTTTTGTTTTTATACTGTGTAGACACTCCTTAGCACTGCCAATGACATCTAAAATTTGTCTTCCCTTAAGAAAGCCAATTGTTCCTCAGACAAAGAATGAGAGAGAATAGGCCTGATTCTCCTCGCTATAACTTTTGCAATGATCTTGTAACATAAGTTGCATAGTGCAATTGGACGAAAATCACTAAAAGTGTTGGGATTATTGACTTTTGGGATCAATGCTAAGAAAGTTGAATTGATCCGTCTAATTACCTCGCCTCTGAGTCTTGTTTCCTCCACCACATCAATCAAGTCCTGTCCAACCAACTTAAAGAAATGTAGAAAAAATTCTACAGTTTAGCCGTCCAGCGCTAGAATTTTGTCCTTTGCAAAGCCTTTTAAAACCTCTAGGATTTCCTCATTGGTACATGACTTTTCAAGATTTACAACATCTTCCTCCTTTACAAATATAGGAAACAACCTTACTGTAGCAATCTGCTCCCCAATGAAATTATGTCTTGTATCATGAAAGAAAGATTTAAAGAAGTTGGTAGCTTCATCCTTTATGGCCTCCTGGCCTGTATGAAGTCAACCCGCTTCATCCTTTATCTCCCAGATGAACTTTTTATTTCTCCTGTGGCTTGCAAAACGATGGAAACATTTTGTTTTCTTATCTCCATTTTTAATCCATATTGCCCTACTCTTTTGTCGCCATCTCTCTTCCTCATCCAACGAGAGTTTTTTGCGCTCTGCCTCAAGTGACATCAAATGATATTCATAATCATCCCTGTGTAAACCCCGAGTCTTCTGTTTATAGAGATTATTTAAAGCCTCTTCAATCTTTTCCAAATCTAAATGGTCCTGTAAACGTTTTTCCTTGGACCAAAGCTTAACCCGAGATTTTAGAAAAGATAGTTTCTCTACTAATCTCCTCTGTGCTCCCACAACCTGTTGAAACTGTAAATCATTCTACACTTCCCGAACCATATTGGCAAAAGAATCTTCACGTAACCAGGTTGGGTTTAGCTTGAATGGATGTGCGACCGCTGACATCCTAAAGCCCAGTTGAAGAAGTACTGGAGCATGATAAAAAAGATAGGGATATTCCACCCAGGTTCTATATCTCAAAGATGATGTGATAAGATCCTCCACCACATAGATTCGATCAAGCCTTTTAGCAATTCCATCAACTCCGAACCTACCATTATGCCACGTAGGAACCACCTCGGTAGGGACAACGTCCATTAGTTTATTTTTTATAAAAATCGCCTTAAAAAGGTAGCCAAAGAGTCTACCAAAGGTGACGCCCCCCATACCTCCTCTGAAGATGTCGTGAAATTCATATCTCCTGCCATTATCAAATCATCATGAGCTAATAAGCCCCTACCGTCCACTTTTTCCCAGAAAAGCTTGCGTTCTTGAGAGGGGTCGTAAACATTCAGAAAATAAACCTTCCCTTTATTCAATATATAACTTGAAAATAGCTCAGATTTTATATCTATCTATTTGAAACCCTCAATTAAAACTATAAACAGATACAATCTATCTTTAATTCTTGATTTTTCTTTTAAAATTAAGGTAACCCTAAGGTAACCCTATATTTATAGGCAACACAATTAATTACAAAGATATTTAATAGGCAAACACAATTAATTACAAAGATATTTAATGATAATAATGATATGTTGTAAAACTTGAAAGGGAATATTCTAAACCTGCAACGTTTACTTCTTAAGATTATCTAACGAAGGGACACACTGCTCTATTAATGTTATGAATATGGTGTCACTCACGGATAATATTTTAATCATTTATTTTCAACGGGCATGGGGCATGTTGTTAGATAATCAACTAGTGTAGACCATGTGCTAATTAATTAAAAGCATGATTAAGATATACATGTGTTAATTAATTAAAAAAGATATTTAATTATGTGTTAAGTTATTAAACATGCTTAAATAATGTAATTATACATTTAAGGTTGCTTTTGCTTTTGTGTCCAAGTTGAACACGCACTTTTGGCCCAATGGCACGTGCCATGCACTAACCTTTTATTATAAAATCTAAATTCGATAATCACGGATATATGTAAATCTTTATTATATGTATTTATCATATATAATATTGTGGTTTTGTTTGGTTTAACAAGATGGTGATATGTTTTTTAATCGTTCGAATTTTATCCGTATATTTTGTCCACTGAAATAAGATATTCTGATAGTTAAGGTATTCTAAGCATAAAATAATAAATGAGATCCACCTTCAAGTTGGAGTGAGCTCGTGTTCACCCAAAAAAAATACTATACGATTACAAAGTTTAATTTTGGGGGATTGATTATAAAGTTTAAGAGGATTAAGAAAATCGAATGTGTGACCTCGTCTACGATTTCACATTTAACTCAAGACCGCTTCACTAAAGAGTTTCTTGGTATACTTTCATACTAATATAATATCATATTAAATTACTCACAAAACTCTCTCTCTTATGAAGGCATAGGAGAAGAACTTAGTGAATAATGTACTAATTTGTAGATAATTATTTAACGAACTTTTCTTGTGTATATAAACTTTGTAGATAATTTTTCCTGTGGCCTTTTTTATTTTGGATAGGCTTCTATAGTCTTTTTCATTCTGGACATAGTTTATTATGTAAAGTCTTGTTTTTGGCCATTGTAGTTATGAATCATAGTATAGAGACGGGCTTCTCATCAGTTTGCTAGTATCTTTTTGCCTTTTGATTGTTCATAGACAGTGTGCTGGAACAAAGTACACTAATGTAAACAAATTATATTATTTTTAATATAATGGGTAATTTTTTCCAGTTTTTTTTTTTTTTTTTTCAAGGAAACTCATATTTGGTAGAGAATTAAATATGGTTATGTAGAAAGTTCATTGTGAAGTTTTTGTTGCTAGATGTAAGTTTTAGAGTGATGATTAATGCTATGCATTTCATATCAATAGGTTCCAATTCCACTTCTTCACCCTTGTTAGTATTATTGATGTAATGAATGTAAAGTAAATTATTCAAATTCATGAGAAATTGGTATTTTTGTGCCGAAAGGCACTTTTTACAACCTAGTATGAGGGAGATGTGTAATTCCTTTCACTCTCAACATGAAGTTGACACTTAGCATTTATAACAAATATTAATGATAAAGAATATTTAATGTCAACCATAAATAAAATATTTCAATATCTACCCAAAGAAAAATATTTTAATATCTCTCTCTCTCACACACTTATGTGGACATTGAAATTGAAAGCATAATAAGGACTAGCGTAAATCCATCTTAACTCTGGATCTATCATGCACAAAAATGGATGAAGTCTCTCGAAATGATTTTTTTTTTTAAATTAAAAAAACTTGGGGAAAGATTTGCACTTCGAGGGATTTGATCCCTCTTAGCGCATGTTAAATATGGAGTAAGATGGATATATGATGGTGATTAGTTCTCATGAGATATAGGTCATGCATTAATGATTTACTCCACACAAATAACCCAAAAAACGATATTTGATATGTTGCATTACAAAAGCCCCCCAAAGCTTAAATAAAAGAGTTAGGGAACTTTAAATGAATAGTTCATAAGGCGCACTACTAGCTAAGATTTTGCAAATGGAGTAGCAAGTTAAGTGAGCATAATTATAGGTAGAATCTCCATGGTTAAGCTTGTTTGACTGAAACCAATCTTAGGATGACATACTTTTTTAGGAGTTTTTTGGAGTATCTTTTGTACATATGGATATGAGTGCAAGTTTTAAGTGACTTCAATACAATAGATACTCCACTTGTACACATGAATCTAAGTGCAAGTTTTGAGTGACTTTGATAAAATAGATACCCCTCTTATAACATACCATAATCCAAAGTGTTGTAATTATAAAATTATTTATGTAAGGAGGTATGGATGGAATATTTTTGGTGTAGTTATAAAACATATTATGTAAGGAGGCATTGACCAAGTTTTTTAAGGCGTAGGTTGTGTTATGCGACAATATTAGTTTTTATAATAATTAATGTGTGTTGTTAAATATGGGTCTTTTGAATCTTTTGTATATATGAATCTAGGTGCAAGTTTTGAGTGACTTTGATAAAATAGATACCCAACGTAGTACAACTTTATAGCCAAAAGTTTTTTAATTATGACATTGATTCTTCAAAGAGGTATAGACCAAGTCTTTAAAAGTACGAGTTGTGTTAATGTGATGAGATTAATTCTCATAATAATGTAGATGTGTTATTAAATGTGGGTCCTTTGGTTTTTCTTTACATAATAATCTAAGTGTAAGTTTTGAGTGACTTTGATAAAATAGATATTTCATTTATAACACCATAACCGAAAGTCTTTAATAATGCATATATATTATTAAATGTGGGTCATTCAGATCTTTTGTACATATGAATGTTCAAGTTTTGACTGACTTTGATAAGATAGATACTCCACTTACAGTTTTATAACTGAAATTTTTTTAATTATAAAAGTATCATGTAAATAATTTCTTACCCAATTAAATGTATATTGAATGTGGATCATTCGAATCTTCCGTACTTATAAATCTAAGTATAGATTTTAAGTAACTTTGATAAAATAGATACCCCACTTACAATTTTATATTGAAATTAAAAAAATTCTTATAAAGAGTTTTGTACCTTCTCTTATCATAAAAAATTTAATTAACCATGAGAAAGAGCTAAAAGGATAATCATATTGATATTTAATTTTGATAAGACAAATCTATGATCCCCTTTTTGAGACATTGTCCTTCATGAAAGATAAAATATAAACTAATAAATTGATAACGAAAGAAAAATATATACATTTCCCATTTTGGACAAACATTCGTATAAATAAATGAATAATGTGTGTAAAGACTATAATGTGACAATGGGGACGGGCCGTTGAAGCTTATGTGATGAGTAAGTGGATAGAAAGAATGGATGGTCCGAGTTTATTGACACATATAGGATGCACTTATCTATCCATGGGCCCACACTTTACCTTAATGAGGATATAATCATTAACCACGAAATTGGAGCCTTGTACTATTAATGACGCGAAATGCTTTTGTAGACTATTTTTTTTTGTTTGTAGTTGTTTTTTCTCTGTAATTTGTATCTACATAATGTTATTATTTATGTTACCGCCATAATATATTTAATATAAAAAATTATTTATAATAATAATTATTTTATAATTATTAAATAAAATATTATAAATATTTTATATTATAAATTTTAATTTTTATTTAAACTATAATTATATCATATTATATATATATATATAATATAAATACAATATTATATATATAATATAAATCCACTTCATGAGAGTGCATAAATGATCCAACTCCTTCCTTCCTTTGTTTTGTTCAACCTTTCCATTTTTCATACATATTACTTTATTCACATTATACATGTTAATATTTCCCTTTAACCTATATTCTTGTTCACTTTATCCACACTCCATTTCTCCAATGATTATTGCTACTTAATCCTTTTTTCCATCTTTAGAAGTTCTTGCATGAGTGTATGTGGCATTATATTGTTGTATAGTTCAAAGGAAAGAAGAGATAAGCAAAATGAATTAACACATAATTAGAAGGTTTATATATTATTTTTTTCAAAGTTAAATAAGATGGAGTGATCATCACACATATTGTAATAGAGGTTTCAAGTTCAAATCTAGAGAGGGTAGGGTATGCATACCTCCTTATATTTTAGAAATCAAACAAAGGGGATCCCTTGTCTCACAAATAAGGAGGTCTCATACACCAATTTAGTATCTAACTTGACGATGACTTTAAAATTAGATTAATATTAATATTATTATATATAATATAGAGTTTAAATTAAAAAAAACCAATTTTTCTTCTTTGACTTAATATGCTAAATAATATTTTCTATTTAAACATCCTCACATTTTAAGATCTTAGAATTATTAGAAAAATCAAATGCTTGTTCCCTTTTTTACAAATAATTTATTTAGTTTTAAACCATTAAAGATAAGTTGTCCCTCCATGGTAGATATTAATCTCTGTTTAAAGACCCTCACACCTTAAGATACGAGAATTATAAAATCAAACTAGTACCCTTTTTAAAGAATAATTTATTTAGTTTTAAACCATTAAAAACAAGTTATCTTTCCATGACAGATGTTATTCTCCATTTAAAGACCCTCACACTTTAAGATCTTAAAATTATTATAAAAATCCAAGAAAAATTTATTTAGTTTTAAACCTGTTTTTTTAATGTTCCTTTAATTCTAAAAGAATTGTTACATTCCGTTAAATCTAACCAGTTATTCAAGAACATAGAGATGTACTCTCAAATCTTATAGATTTCCATAATAACACTTAATTTCTTATATATAGTAAATAAGAGGTTATGCTCAAAGTACATGATTTCTTATACATAGTAAATATTAAGTTATGCTCAGAGTACATGATTTCTTATACATAGTAAATATTAGGTTATGTTCAAAGTACATTTTCATTAAAGTACATGTTTACTATAATTTATTATTCCTTTTTATACTATTATATTAAATTTTATATTTTTTTCAATATTTTCATCTTTTTTAAATATATTTTCTAATTAAAATTTCATATAATTATTTTTTAATTTTAAAATCATTTTAAAGAGATTTTTTGAAAATTTAGATCAGTTATAAATATTTATATTAATTAAATCTCATAATTATATAAAAATATATTTTCTAATTAAAGTTTCATATAATTATTTTTTAATTTTAAAATCATTTTAAAGAGATTTTTTGAAAATTTAAATCAGTTATAAATATATATATTGAGTAAATCTCATAATTACACTAAAAGTAATAAAGTGCTTTACAAGTAAAAGATATTGTAAAAAAAACAAAAAAAAACATTTGTATATATATATATATATATAAATAATAACATTAGTAACTCACTATGTAAAAGATATTGTAAAAAAAATAAAAATAACTATTTATAATAATATTAGCAAGATTTAATATGAGAGATATAAAACGTTACATTATCATTTAATATGAGATATTTTTACCTGGAAAGTACAAGATTTTAATGGAAAAGATCATGAAGAGGAGTAAAATTTATTTTTTCACCAAGAGTAATCTAGGTTTTAAATCCAAATCTATTAAACAACTAATTTTTTTAATAAAATATTAAAGTTTAAAATAAATTTACAAATTTTAAATGATTATGAAGATCTAAATTCAAAACCTTCTAAATAAGTAAATTGTAGATAAAAAAAGATAAAACACTTCTCATAAAGCTAACACCCTATCCAAAATGACAACTATATAAGTTATCTTAAACTTTTCAAATTGAGATGAGTATATTTTGAAGTCAACATATCGATAAAACCTGCGATATTCTATTATCTTCGTAGTTTATATTAAGCAAAACAAAATAATTTTCAAGTCCATTTACACAAATCAGATATTTTGAAATGCTCATCGTGCGCATATTATTAAATCGAAACGAAATAGTTTTTCAAATCCAGATTCAAAGAAGACAACATTTTACTTTATTTTAAAATTATTTTTTTAGTAAAGGTGGATAGACGATTTATTTTAATACAAAGTTTTATCAAAGCCAAACATTTTATTTATTTATTATTATTTATTTATTTTTCCGATGATATTTTTGGTAGCAGAAGAAGCAGAGATGCAGTGGTAAGCTGAAAGCAAAGCGGGAGATGTTGTAAATGGCAAGCATGCCTGAAGAATGAAAAATGGATTCCCCGAGTATACATAGTAATATCGTGCTGGAGATTAAGGTTTCAAAATACATGTCCACGCCTTTCAGTGGTCTGCATTTGCGGCTGGCACCTTCTCGAATTCTCTGATTTTTACAGTTAAATGCACCGCTTCATGGCGGAGGAAGTCACATTTTGAGTGCGTGAAGAGTCTTTGAAGTTTTCTTCTGTAAGTCGGGGCTGAAATTAAATCAGAAGGACGTAAGCATAAGCATTTGGAGTTCTTTATTTGTTTTTCCTTTTTCCATTCGAAAAATCGATGTTCGAAACCCTAAACATTTTTTTCACGGGTTCTTTAGTGACAAAGATACTTGTAAGAAGCACTGTTACCTGTTTTGCAATTGAGAAATGACTGTTATTGGCGGAAATTTTCAGTTGGATTTGAGCTGAAAGAACAATTTTTAGCAAACCCAACTTGAGGTTAGCTAGACTTTAATTTTTTGAGATTAGAGTTGAACACGACTAGGATTTCTGCTGAAACAAGTGTTGGTGGTGTGAGTGATGGACAGAAGTAGGAATAACGAATCTGTATTGTAGTCTATGTTTGGAGTTGAAGAATTTGAAAATTTGGTAAAGCATTTATTGTTGCTCGGTTTTTGCGGCAGAAACACTGTTGGCTGGTTTGAATTTGAAATCTATGCATGGAGAGCAGAGAATCAATGGGATTAAGCGGGCCTGGGTCATATGGTGCAATTTTACACAGAGGAGTGAGTTCTTCTCCAGCAGGTATGCCCACGCCTGCGTCGGCACCTGCGGCGATACATACCCCGGCCGCATTGCGGCCCGTGGTGAGTTCGGTGATAGGTGTTGCGTCCAACCCCAACAATCCTAGTTCTTCTTCTTATGCAACCGAGTCACCAGCTACACTTGTTCCTCACGGGGTCAACATGGGGGTGGGGATGGCTGTTAGCGTGGCACGGACAGAGCCGCTCAAGCGGAAGAGGGGCAGGCCTAGGAAATATGGGCCCGATGGAAGTATGGCATTGGCTTTAGCTCCATTGTCATCAGTTCAAGGATCATTGTCACCTACACAGAAGCGAGGTAGAGGGAGGCCACCGGGTTCTGGCAGGAAGCAGCAGTTGGCTGCTCTTGGTAACCCTTTGCACTTCCTCCGCAGACTTTTGCAGTTGTGTTGAAATTTGAATTTCTGTAGCCATCAATATGTCGTGGTGTATACACTTCCTTCTGTCTCCAAGATTTATCTTTATAGTTTGGATTTTTGCATTTATTTTTTGTTTTCAATATGTATCTTGGAGTAATTTTACCTTTGTTGTTAAATAATCATCGTTGTAGGCCACTGCACTTTATCTTGTAAATACTAAAACCCATATATATGGACCGTTTTTCTGTTAGCAATGCAACTGCATTTGCAGCCGAATGGGAATTTCCAGATTGCCGATCTCATTTATTCAATATTGACGAACCTAAAATTCTCAGGGGAATTGTTGAGTTGCTTATACGTGCGGTTGCACGCAATAATTCATTCTTTTTCTTGTAGCCTAATTTGTCAGAAAGGGTTTCATTTATTCAGTTTTGACTAGCTTAAAATTGTCAGGGGAACTGTTGAGTTGCTTATAAGTGCTGTTGCATGCAATTATTCTTTCTTTTTCTTGTAGCCTAATTTGTCAAAAAGGGTTGCGTGCAACAATGCTGCTATTTGAAACTTCCAATCCGGCGTATCTGAAGGTATACAGTAGAAGTAGTGAAAACAATTGAAGGCAAGTTTAAATCTAGAACAGCATACGAGATACTGCAACATTTGGAATCTCAATTTGAGCTGCATTCACTCTCTGATGGTGACATTCATAGTTGTTAAAGTGTATGATGCATGCTTTGGGTGATTTCTGCTGGTGGGAAATATTATGCTTGAATAGTTGTAAAGTTCGCTGTTCCTACCTGAACTATATTACTGAATACTACATCGTACTGTAGCAGCACTGTTATTTAAGAAGAATCATATTGATCTGACCATGGAGAGACGGCAACTTCTCTCTTATTAATGTTTAAGGAGTTCATCACATGTGGATTACATCTTCTCTCTTATTAATGTTTAAGGGGTTCACTAGTTGTATTTTTTGCCAGGGGAATGGCTTGCTGGCTCTGCAGGGATGGGTTTCACTCCACATGTTATCACCATAGCGGCAGGCGAGGTATGTGACTGCTCCAACAATTTTTTTGTTCAAGCTGAATTATTGTTTCCAATATCTGCCTTTGCTTATATTTCTGTGTTTAGATTGTTATGAATCCTAAAGTTAAAACTGTTATGGACCCAATACTGCTAAAAGTGAACTAATATCACTGTGACAACAGATTTAGTATAGGAACACAAGCAGATTTAGTTCTAACAGCAGTTGATTCAGCAATGACAGCAGTAAATTTAAACAAGAATATTCTGAAATATTACTTCGCTGCATGTCCAGCACTTGGAACAGCAGCTAAATGAAAAAGATTTCAGCACAGAAACCCTTCAAAACTGAACATAGGTAGAATTTAGACAAATTAGATCTTAACTGAAAATGAATGTGTATTTGAATATCATATAACTCAGAAAACCGACACATAAAATAGAGGAACCTTCCTGAGAGGGTATGGTTGCCAACCGAGACCCAGATTCAACAATACTTGCCATACCAAAACTCTATGTGAGATGTCTTGCTCAAATTCCAAGCCTTCTATTTATACTAGTTCCTCCCCCATAGCCCAAGAGGTAAGGTAGGTACTCCATAGATATTTGCCTCCACATAGATCCACAAATGAAAGGAATATCCAGCTACCTCCACCTAACTCATCAGGTTAGTTTCACCTACCACATGAGGACACAATCAAACACATGAGGACAGTGCTTCTTCAACTGCCTCTAAGTTGAGTCCTAACCTTTGCTGACCAAATCCACCAATTACAGCTTAGCATAAACCCTCTATGACTAACAAAACATCAATAATGACTCCATAATGGAAAGTGCACATGGTACATTATCTTTGAGCCTTGTAACAGTGCCCCCTGCTTGAATTGCTTCACCTTCAAAGCAATTGGGGTGTGGGATGTCAAAATGTTTCGAGATCCCGGCTCCAACTGAATGATGTGGTTGTCAGAGTTTTTACCTGGTTTCTCTGTAGTTGTTTGTCCTTCCCCAGGGGCAGCAGTTAACAGATCCATACCTTGGGATGTGTGTAGAGTATTGATGAACGATGGAGCTAGGCACAGCACTAGTTGCTTAGGGAAGCGGGCTGTTGTTATGTAGGGATGAGTTAGGAGGGTACATGCATCCCTCCAGCATGCACGTACCAGTCTCTAGTTCAGATTTGGTTCAGTTCAGTTTTAGTTCAGTTCAGAGTCTGTTTAGTTCTGCATGCATTTCTATTATTGGTTAGGGTGCACATGCTTGGAGTTTTTTAGTATTAGACTGAGGGTGCAGATCTCAAGGAGAGCATTCAGGCATGCTCCAGCTCATACTCCAGTTGAAGCGCTCTTTACTTGGCACTCTTATCCATGCAATGAGGGCACACTAAGTTATCGGATTAGGGCTAGGGTTTGACACAGTCAAACCAAGCAGGCTTTTTTCATGTGTCTAGGGTCATTGTACTTTCCCTCCTTTTCTTATTCTATAAAGGAGGTGCAGGGTGCATCACTGTGTTGGTTGGTGAGGTTTTGTTTGAGCTATTGCAGTGCATTTCGTCTTCTAGTATTCAATAGAAGATAGATGTGATTGAGAGTTCAGATCCATGTATTTGCTCTTAGAATTTCAGCAGTATGTGTTAGTAGATTAACGTACTTAGATCTGCTATTTTGATTGAAGCTTTCAAGTTTTCAGCTACCTAGTATTTATGTTATTCTTTCTGAATCTGCAATGTGCATACCATGGTTTGAAAATCAACAAGGCATCTGTTATCGTGCAATCTGTACTTGCCCAAAGTCCAAGGCAAGTGAGGGAGATTGGCGTAACAATGGGATATCCTATCACTGTCACCTCACTAGGAAATCCCCTTCTTTTAGGAGTAAGAGAGACTCTACCCCAAGGGAAGCGTCCCCGGTGGCCTAAAGGGCTGGGTAGATTAAAGATGTGTCAAGAAATACCCCCCCTCTCACTGGTCACCTAAGTCAAAAGTATCTACGTCTGAAGAATTGAGGAAAAGAAGAGTGTTGATGAACCTGCCTGGAACAAGAGCACATTAACATGCATATAACAATTTCCAAGTACTAGAATGACAGTAAAAGCCTCCAAAGACGTTAGACAATAAAAAATATAGTGGCTCAAGCAAATTTGCAGCAACTTATCAGTTTACAACAGCAATAATTGTTTTGTAACAGCCACAAGAATTAGTGCTCAGAATTGCAAGAAAATACCATGGAAACTTAGCATTTATCAAGTAGATTATTTAGCAATTATCACAAGCAATTTCTGAATGAGTTAGATGCGAGTTATGTAGGTGTATGCCGCAAATTAGTATGAATTAGTATGGCTGTAGCAGTGATTTGCAACAACAGCAAGTTAGCGAGTGAATTAGTCAAGGCTAGAGTTAGTGAAGGTTAG
The DNA here is from genome assembly GCA_009831015.1 of Picea engelmannii. Lineage (NCBI taxonomy): Eukaryota > Viridiplantae > Streptophyta > Pinopsida > Pinales > Pinaceae > Picea > Picea engelmannii. Next base: position 524,974 of record ML777357.1, read on the forward strand.
TAAGAGCTTCAAAGAAGAGAGTTTGAGTGTTTATTTGATCAATCATTCACAAAAGCAAGTGGACAAGTGCCTTTTTGGGCTTATGGAGTCAATAACAACAGCAGCATGACTTGGAGAAAATAGCAATGATGATACTTTCCAAAGGAAAAAAGGTGGATGCAAGAGGTGTTGGCACTTCAAGGCCTCAAACAATCAAATATTGAAGATAAGTTCACTAGAGAGTAAACACTTTTAGGCCCTAGTGAGCCTTCCTTCCTTAGAGTATTGAAAATATATTATGCAATAAGAAATTAGAATGAAGCTACTAGAGTGCTAGCACTTTAGGGCTCTAGTAGTCACTTCTAACAAGGTATACTTCACAAATTAAACAAGTAGAAAAGCAAGAGAGAGAAAGAAGCACCTTATGTTTCTCTCCTAGGGTTTAAGCAAACAATTTCATAATCTTCAACATGAAATAAGTAAAGTTTACCACAATCATTTATTACATAAACAAGATTGCAGATTTTCTACTTATTTCACCAAGAATAATCAAGCCAAACCCTAGTTGAAGATTTTTCCACCATGAAAATAGCCAAGATACACCACAAAAAGCCTCTCCAAGAAGATGTGCCTTAGTAATTTCAGCCAATAGCCCTTAAAGAGGGCGAAAATTTCAGTCCACCACTTGTGTGTGATGATTTCTCGTCAAAAATGAACTTAGCCAACCATATTTATATGGGAAATCCTGGTCAATTAATCCAAAAGTTTTGTCTTTTACCAAAACAGAGCCTACATGTCAATTTGCTCTTAAAATTCAAAATTAAATCAATTTTCACAAAATAAACCCTAAATAGGGTGACATCATCCTTCCTAGGGTGACGTTCGGCCTCCTCCATGAGACGTTGAGGTCATCTATCAAAACGTTGGGCCTCCAAAGGCCCTCCTCCATACCACATGTGCCAAAACTGCAACCCAACATCTCTCAATGTCAAACCCTAGCCCTGGGTGATGTCATGGGGCTACTAGGGTGACATCCAAGGTCTCCAAAGCCAACGTCCAAGTGGGGAAGGGTGGCCCCTCATTGTTTAAGCCTGCCAGGCTACCTCCAAAGGAAACGTCCTCTTCCTTCACTGTGTAAACTGGTCGTCACTGTCTTGCCATAAGCCTAGGGTCTTTGCATATGAAGGTCCGAACTGATCATCTCCTCATGAATACCTGTCCACCAGACAAGGTCTTGCAAAGAAAAATAGGTACGCCCACCAGGGGTTCACGAGTCACAAGTATCATAACAAGTAAGCCACATCTAATAATCAAACCAGCCGAACATGTGTATCAAACCCCCCTTTTCAAACCAAACAAATGCTCAAGGATGTTTTACAATTTGTCAAATTTAGGTGTGGGAGGTCTCAAGGTTCCCTTTTGGGTCAATCACTCCTCTGGTCCAGGGTGTTTCTTAAGTGGAACCTATCCTAGTCATGTGTGCATGTGGGATGATGTGGGGTGAACTTTTGGGCATGTGTTCATGGCATACAAGGGTTTGCATTGTCTTATCTATGGGCTCCTTTGTAGAGGGTGAGCTACCCTTCGTCAACGATGCAACATTTTTCCAAGCCTATTTATTTTCCATTCTTTCTTCTTAGCTCTTTCTTTATATTTCTTTCATGCTTCAAGGAATCAATTGGAGACCACTATCTTGGCTTGGTGTCCAGATATCGATAGTGTCATTCACAAATACCTCGCAGAAATGAGAAGGCTGGCTCGTGATGAGACCCCCTTTTCCTCAGTCGTGTAACTGAGAACCACTACCCTGGCTTGGTGACCAGATGATGGTAATGTCATACTGCTAAATACCCATGATCATGATAGGTCGGCTCGTGATGAGATCTCCCATCCTCCAACTAACCCCTTAAGTATCCACTATCATTTCTTTTGTAGGTTCCCCTTTTCTTATAGAGAAGTGTTTCATCGCTTTCTCGAGGATCCCTGGGCGAAGCATCTCGAAGGTTTTATGATTGGATTTTATCTCTTGCCAGCTACTTTTACCCTCTGGGCCTTTAGCCCCTTCTTCCCATGATATAAGGTACAAATCCCTTCTCGGGTCAGTGTACCCGAAATTCCAAAAGGTTGGGGAGATGGAGGAAATGAAGTATGGAAATTGAAAAGTATGACTGGGAATGGACGATGACTCTTCAAGGAACCCCCCAGTAGCAACCTATTCCTAAGGGTAACCAACTTACAAGGATACACTAACACCCACCAGGTCTAAATAAGGCAAAGAGCATAAATTCCAAGAAAACGTCTCGAAATCAAGAAAGATCTTTTGCAACATGTTCAAATGCTTCAAATATCAGAGTGACACTTACCATGATACCCGGACTCATTATCTCATGGAGCAAGACCCATTTCCTTCTGGGACCAGGGCGGTGTGGTGGACGCTGCTGCTAGTGATTTGTAGAATGCATCAATGAAAAGAAGGGCCCTTCGGGGCTATGCTTTTCCCATCTAGCTCTCGATACTCCATGTTTGCTACCTGTGGGCTTTGAGACATGATCTCCTTAGTTACCCCTAGTTTGGGGATAGCATCTGGCTCCTACTTGGAGACATGTGCTCATCGTAGAGCACATGAGAACCTCATCATCTCTGGTATGACATGTGCCTGCCAAAATCCAGACAAAAATATCAGAGCATCAAGGGTGGTGATATCACCCTTTGTCCATATATGATAATAATTCAAATGAAAAGCAAAGAAATATCTTTATTCTAACATGTAATCATGATCATACAATATATATGCAAATGAGATAAAGCAATATGAAAATGAAAATGCAATTACACTAACATGATATGCATGGTATATACAATGGACGCAAATGCCTACCTACCTAGACTTACCTGTACTTACCTGTGAATGCTAGGTATAATCATATAACCAGTTAAACCATCCTAGCAATATATCATAATACCTGCCTCTATGCTTCATCATAAACCAAAACAATGATAAGTTAAGAAATAAAAGAACACGAGTTAAAGAATGTATCATATCATAAGGAATCGTAACATCTAACTCATGCAGGCGGGAGGGAGGGACCAAATCATGCCAAGTCACACTCCCAAAAAGGCGCTCGATCCATCTCTAAAAAGGGTCATGAAAGGTCGAAGACTCAAGAGGTTGACTCAAAGAGTCTGAAGGTTGACTATCCTGTACCTCATCACTCCCCGAGGTCTGAGAAAGGACTGTTAAATTTGGCAGCATCGACAGTCATTCTTCAATGAGAGGCCATATGGGCCACCCTGAGGCTAGCCAGGGAGATTTGGAGAATCAACGAGTCTTGTGAGGTATTGACAAAAGCTAGGGGGAATGTACAACCTCTGTGAGTCAAACCAAAAGTAAGGACGAACGAGATGCTATGTAAGTCTAATGCAAAAGTCAGGGGGAACGTACGACCTCTGTGAGCATAGACAGACTAGTGCAAAAATCAGGTGGAACGTACAACCTTTGTGAGCCTATTCAAGCCTTGTGAGCCATGAGCAAAAGTCAAGGCATCTAGCAAAAGTTAGGTTGAATATAAAATTCCTATGAGCTAGAAACAAACGATATTCCTAATACTGCAAATGATATAAATGTATTGATCTAGTGCGTTGGCACATGTAACATTATCCACCATGAAGAGAAATTTGAATTGCCTTGTAAAGAGTCTAGTTGGAACTGAAGTCTCAAGTCTAGTTCTATTTTCGAACTAAAGTGTAATCCTGAGTTGTAACTGAAGTCTCAAGTCTAGTTCCATTTTCGAACTAAAGTGTAATGCTGAGTTGTAACTGAAGTCTCAAGTCTAGTTCTATTTTCGAACTAAAGTGTAATGCTGAGTTGTAACTGAAGTCTTAAGTCTAGTTCTATTTTCGAACTAAAGTGTAATGCTGAGTTAAGTCAAGCATGCTTTCACACCTCTATTTCGAGCCCTCTCCTCTTCTCCTCTTCACTCCTTTATAAGCAGAGGTCGACCCCTCTCTTCTACACAGTTCTATGCAGGTCAAGGGTGAGGCATATAAAGGCACATACCAGATCTGATATATCTTAGTCTTTGAAAGCAACTAGGATACTTCTATATCAACAAGGTCTCTTAGGTCTCTGTCAGGTCAGAGTCAACTTGGCAAGCTCTTTAAGAGCAAAGTTTTCATGGTGGATGTTTGTAAGTGATCTTACATTTTTAATGCAATAAAGGAATATCGTTTGCTGGGGTTTTTCTTCTTGGACAGGGTTTCCCCAGGGTATATGTGTTGTTGATGTGCATGCTTACGTATCTACATGATTATTGCTATTCAATTATGATTCTATATTGTTGAAATGTATGAAGCTGGAATCAAAGTGTTGAAGAATTTAAAAAAATAATTCGCATAAGAAATCAAGCTGAAAATCTAACAAGGACTAACAAGAATCTAGAGGATGACTGACAACTTTTTAGCGGAAAGTTGAAAGACTGAGACGTAAAACTTCTTCTTAGGCATTCAACCTTCCCTTAAATTCTAAGAAAAGGCTTTGCCTTGGAGAAAACTTGAGACAAGAAGCATGTCTCCCAGGTGCATCCTTAGTGACACAGTGAGATGAAGGAAAAAATGAAGGAGGCTGGAAAACCTCATCACAAGTTTCGTGCGTCAGGCAAACCATGTCCTCACCCTTGTAAAAAACCGAGCACAGTGGTGGTTGAAACTCTTCTTCATAGACCATATCCAAGTGCTCAAGAGAATATTCATCAAATCCCTCCAGGTATGACAAGAAATAATCATGAGAATATCGTATTAAGTCATCCTTAGGTGTTTGGAAAATATTTGTAATTATACCATCTCCTTGTTGCCAAATGTCAAAATCAGTAGCGATCTCATATGATAGTTGTGAAGGAAACAATTGGAAATGACCCTCAATGTCGTAAATGGGATCCACATCATGACCAATCACATCCCATCTATGTTTCCCGACAGATATAAACTGATCAATCATATCATCACCTTCATCACAACATGAAGGGTCTAGCTCATCGAAGGATTCCTTTACTTCTTCACCTTCCGAACCATATAATAGGGCATCATCAAAAACTTGAAAGGGAAAATGATCAACCTCATCCTCTTCTTCTTGTGTAGGAGGAATATGATCTTGGATTGGAAGTCCTCCTCATGGGATTGGAAGTCCTCATCATGAAGCTCTCCTTCAAATTTTTGTTCATCAACTAATTCTTCATCCTCAACAATTTCTTGTAGTTTCGTCAGGGCACTACCAATATCTAGGGAAACCTCAGCGTCGTCAATCCTGACTTCTGGAGCAGAGAAAGGTTCTTCCTTGGATGAGGATATATTGGCCTTGATTTCTGTAGCCATGTCGTAGGCTTCTTGGATTGTCCTCAGACCCTTTTTACCGAGGAGGAATACTAATTGCCCTGAGAACGCCCTGGCATAGAGGAAGAGGAGAAATCCCTTTCCAAGGTGAGAGTTTCCAGGGATGTGTTGTAACAACCTCTCGAACTTGGTATGGAACTCCCCAACGGTCTCGTTCTCATTATTTTCTATGCCATTGAGTCTATTTAGCAACAAGTGAATATGCTCTTTGACACTCCATCTTTTAAGAAAGACTTCTTCTAATTGATCCACGCATTTGATGATGGCATTAGGGAGATTATCATACCACCTTCTAGCATTGTCATGAAGAGTGGTTGAGAAGAGTTTCATTGCTAGATCTTCGACATCATCACTAATGGGGTGGCATTGAAAGAAGGTCCAAAAGTCACTCGTATGATTTTCAGTGCCATCCACTTCATTACCAATGAATTTAGGGAGCCATTTCTCATATCCTGTAGGCATTCGTCGAGGAGAACCCGAGATTTCACTCATATCTAAGGGTTTGAAATTATCCGGGTCCCATTGAGAAGCCATATTTGGCTTTGTCATTAGTTGAGTCGCCAAATAATCCTTTTAGGATTATCAAAGGAAGTGAAGGAATCACCCTCAGTGGAGTCGCCAGGTAAGCTTGTAAAGTAAAAGGCTTTGAGGAAAAAGCATACTGAAGATATGTCGTTCAAGTAATATTGACTCGATGCTCCGCGGCAACGACGCCAAAAATGTTATTGTGCAATCTGTACTTGCCCAAAGCCCAAGGCAAGTGAGACAAGATTGGCGTAACAAGGGGGTGACCTATCACTGTCACCTTAATAGGAAACCCCTTTTTGTTTAGGAGTAGGATAAGACTACCTCATGGGAGACGTACCTAGTGATCTAAAGGGCTGGTGAAATGAAGCAAAGATAAAATTTACCCCCTTCTCACTGATCACTCAAGTTAAATATGTCACAAGGTTTATGTCTTTAAGAGATGAAACAAATGTAGAAATAAGGTGTATCTGCCCTTAACAAGACAACAAGTGAATAAATTTGTAGTTACAAGCAAGAATGATATTGGTGCTTCAATGAGACATTAAACTTATGAAATATAATTGCTAATCAATAAGTGTATGCAACAATGAGCAGATGTTCAACAACAATGACAAATGTCCACATGAGCAATGTTGATATTGTGGATACTACTGGCCAACACTGTTCGTTGATACTCATCGATATGTTTGCTCCTACCAACCTTGTTAGTACTTCGCAGGCAAGCAAAAGCTCCCTGCACAACCTCTAAAGCCTGTGGTCGTAGAAACCCCTTTTACAACAATGGGGCTTGGACTTTATTGGTGAATTCAAGGATAACTCAAGCAAAGGATATCGATGGATTTTGATTGCCACAGATTATTTCACTAGATGGGTAGGAGCCATTCCTACAAAGAAGGCAACTGAGGATGTGGTCATGAACTTCTTTGAAGAAAGAATTATAACGAGATTTGGGACACCTGCCAAGATCACCACTGACATTGCCAAAGCATTTAGCTCCCTTGCCTTGGCAGAATTCTGTTTGAAGTATGGCATCACTCTATCCAACTCGTCAAACTACTACCCTCAAGGTAATGGTTTGGCGGAATCAAGCAACAAGAATCTCATGAACATCATTAAGAAGGTTGTGGGAGAGAACAAGAAGGCTTGGGATAGCAAGATCAAATATGCTTTGTGGGCAGATCGCATAACGACAAAGACTTCTACGAAAAAGACTCCCTTCGAGTTAGTGTATTAGTTGGAAGCTAAGTTGCCTGTAAATTCCCAAATTCCCATCCTCCGCTTTGCTCAACAATATACAACAGACCAAGAGGCGCTTCAAGGACGAATTGACCAGTTAATAAAATTAGATGAATCTAGGAGGATTGCTTTGGGTCAAATGGAAAAGAACCAAGAGAAGGTTAAATAGACTTTTGATCACAAAGCAAAGGATAAAAGCCTCAAGGAAGGGGATTTGGTACTACTATGGGACAGGAGAAGGAAGAAGCTTGGTATGCACAAGAAGCTTGATGGCTTATGGATAGGACCATACAAGATTGTTGGTTAAGCAGGGGTGAATTCTTTCAGTTTGTCCATGCTTGAGGGAGAAGTTCTGAGACTACCTGTGAATGCTATCCACTTCAAGCTTTACTTCCCACTGGCAACATGACAGGTAAGTACGGGTAAGTGTAGGTAGGTAGGCATTTGCATCCATTGTACATACCATTGCATATCATTCTAGTATAGTTGTAATTGCATTTACATATTTGCTTTACTTCATTTGTATATATGTGTGCTCATGATCATATGTTAGATTAGTAATGCTTTTATTTTGATTTTGCATGGACAAAGGGCGATATCACCACCCTAGATATTATTGATATATTTTGTTGAGATTTAGCAGGCACAGGTCATACCAGAGATGTTGAGGTTCTCATGCGCTCTACGGTGAGCTCATGTCCTCGAGTAGGAGCCAGATGTCACCCCCTAGCCTAGGGGTAACTAAGGAGATTATGTCTCGAGGCCCACAGGTTGTAGACATGGAGTGCCGAGAGCCACATGGATAGGGCATAGACCTGGAGGGCCCCTCTTTTCTTTGATGCATCTTTCACATCACCAACAACATGCGTCCACCACACTGGCCTGGTCCCAGAAGATTGTGGTTCTTGCTCCATGAGGTAATGAGTCTAGGTATCATGGTACATATCACTCTGATATTTGAAGCACTTGAATATGTTGCAATGGATCTTCTTGATTTCGAAACCTATGCTTAGAATTTATGTTCTTTGCCTTATTTAAACCTCGGGGTGTCATTGTGTCCTAGTAAGTTGATTTCCCTTAGGAATAGGTTGCTACTGGGTGGTTCCTTGAAGAGTCATCGTCCGTTCCTTACCATACTTGTCACCTTCCATGCTTCATCCCCTCCACCTGCTCACCTTTTGGGATTTTCGAGTGTATTGACCCAAGAAGGGATTGTACCTTACCTCATGGGAAGAAGGGGCTAAAGGCCCAAAGGGTAAAAGTAGTTGGGAAAAGACAAAAGCCAATCATTCACCTTTGAGATGCTTTGCCCAAGGATCCTCGAGAAAGCAGTGAACTGTGAAATGCTTCTCCACAATAAATAGGGGACCTACAAAAGAAATAATAATGAGTACTCAAGGTGTTAGTTGGGGGATAGGAGGTCTCATCACGAGCCGACCTACCATGATCATAGGTGCCTAGCGGTATGACATTACCATCATCTGGTCACCAAGCCAGGGTAGTGGCTCTCAGTTGCATGACTGAGGGAAAGGGGGTCTCATCACGAGCCAACCTTCTCATTTCCGTGAGGTATTTGTGAATGGCATTGTCATATATGGACACCAAGCCAGGACAATGACCTCCAACTGGCTCCTTGAAACATAAAAAAGAAATAAAGAAAAAAGCTAAGAAAAAGAAATGGCGATAAGTGGGCTTGGAAAGATTTGCATCACGGACAAAGGACTGCTCACCCTCTACAAAGGCACCCATAGGTAAGACAATACAAACCCTTGTATGTCATGAACCCCATGCCCAAGAGTTTACCCTACATCATATCACATGCACACATGACTAGGATTGTTCCACCTAGGAAACACCCTAAACCTAGGGGTTATTGACCCAATAGGACATCTTGAGACCCTTTCCAAACCTAAATTTGGCAAGTTGTATAATGTCTTTGAGCATTTGTTTGGGTTAGGGTGGTTTGATGCACATGTTCGGGTGCTTTGATTGTTAGATGTGATTTACTTGCCATGATACTTGTGACTTATGGACCCCTGGAGGGTGTACTTGTTGTCTTTGCAGGACTTTACCCGGTGGACGGGTATTCATGAGGAGATAATAAGTTCGGACCTTCATGAAGGTTTGAAGCCCAAGGATGGATGCAGAGACCCCAAGCTTGGGGCAAGACAGTGACGACTAGTTGCACAATGAAGGAAGAGGACGTTGCCTTTGGTGGCACCTTGGACGGCCTAGACGATGAGGGGCCACCCTTCCCCACCTGGATGTTGGCTTTGGAGACCTTAGATGTCACACTAGTAGCCCCATGATGTAACCCAGGGCTAGGGTTTGACATTGAGAGATGTTGGGCTGAAGTTTAGGCACTTGTGGCATGGAGGAGGGCCTTTGGAAGCCCTACGTTTTGCTAGATGACCTCAACGTCTCATGGAGGAGGCCTAACGTCACCCTAGGAAGGATGATGTCACCCTCTTTAGGGTTTTATTTTGTGAAAAATAATTTAATTTTGAATTTTAAGAGCCAAATTGACATGTAGGCTCTGTTTTGTTAAGAGACACAACTTTTGGGTAAATTAACTAGGATTTCCCATATAAATATGGTTGGTTAATTTCATTTTATGATCATAACTCTCACTTGGAGAGAAGAGGACTGAAGTTTGCACCCTTCTTGGGATTACTTGGCTGAAATTGTGAGGCGCATTTGTCTTGGAGCCTTTTCTTTGCAACTTGGATCAAATTTTGGTAAAGTGTTTTGGCAATCTAGTGTTTATTGGCATGGTTATTCTTGGTGAAAGTAAGTGAATTTGTTTTTTCTCATTTCATTGGAATGGTTATGGTATTGTTTACTTGCTCATGGTAAAGTTTATGAAATTGCATGCTAGATAAAACCCTAGAAGTAAAGAACTTAAGGTGCTACTACTTTACTTTTTATTTGTTAAGCTTCACTAGATTAGTTTCATAATTGCCAAGCCTCTAAAGCCCTAAAGTGATAGCACTTTAGAGGTATTGTTTAATTGTGGTTGCATTTAAATTTACTTTTCAAAGAAGTCTAAGAGGAAGGAGGCGCTAGGGCCTAGAAGAGCCTACACCCTAGCTTGTCTCCTTCTCAAAGCTTGGATCCTAGGAGGACTTAAGTGCTACTCCTTCTAGGTCCTTTCCTTCTTAGATTAGCAACATCATTATTGTTATCAGCCTCAAGAAGAAGACGCCATCTTTGACTCCATCACTCCCACAAGGTACTAATCTTTAAGTTTCATCTCCTTGAGAAATCAACAAACAGTCTACCTTAAAGCTTTCAACTCCTACCTCTACTAACTATTACTAACTATTGAAATAATGTAACTGCAAAGAGTATTCTTATTATTATTGATATATTATTCATAGGATCAATCCCCATTGTGGATTGATCCTGTCGGTTATTGTAATAGGACCAAATCCCCTTTTGCGGATTGGTCAAAAGACAATTGTAATAGGCAAAATAAGAAGTCAGCCCCAACAGATATTAAAGAGACCCAGAAATATAATAAAGGTGGGTTTACCCACCTAGTTTGAGAAGTGGGCCCTGCCAGTGAAGAGACACTTCACACGTGCCAGGCTTGTATAAATAAAGGAGGCTAGCGCCTCACTGTATAAATAAAGGAGGCTAGCGCCTCACTTAGACACAACTCACTTGCTCAGTTTGAGAGACAAGTTCTGATCTGTTACCGGAGAAGGAAAGAGAGAGTGGCGCATATCTAGGAGAGGACTTTCTGTATTAGCATAAGAGATCTCTTGGCATTGTATTGGCTATCTATATTAAGGAAGTTTTGTTGGGTTTTCTTCCCCTAGAGGGTTTCCCAGGATAAATGCTGTGTCTCTTGTGATTGTGTATTTCTCAGTGATCTTGGATTATGCTATTGTTATCTAATGAAATGCAAACATCTATAATAATGGCTTAAACATTAACATGGTATCAGAGCCAAGCTGAAGGAAGCATCTTTCACAAGTGAAAAACGTCACTGTTATTGTACATGAAAATTAGGGCTTTTTGGTGGTGAAGCTTTTCAGCCCCAAAACCATTTAGAAAAGTGCGCCCTCCCCTAAGGATCATTTTGGCACTCTCAGTGCACCTTTTCAGTGGCTGGATCTCCTGGAAAGTGAAACCCTAGTTTCACAAAGTACCAGAAGTACTAGAAAACCAGTGTACCAGAAGTACCAGCGTACCAGAGGTACCAGAAAACCAGAAGCACTAGTCCATAAATCTGCAGATCAAGTTTGGAGGAGCAAAAGTTGGATTTTCTCAGATCCAAACACACCAGGCTACTCGCCTCAGCCAAGCGCACCTCCTGGTAAGTTCAGTTTTTGATTTTGAGCACTTTCATTTTTTGGTCATTTTCCTAGCTCCAGGTAAAGATGTCTGTGAGCATTAAGCTTGTTGACAAGTTAGAAGGAGTGGAAAACCTTTGTGCCTGGAAGTATAGGATTGGCCTCATTCTTGAAGAGAATGACCTAGCAAGATTTGTCAAAGAAGAATTACCGGAACCTGACGATACTGCAGAAAAGGCAAAGCATCAAAATGACACAATAAGGGCCAAAAGAATCATTGCAGATTCAATCAAAGACCATCTGATTCTTTATGTGTCATCTAAGAAGACCTTGAAATAAATGTTTGATGCCTTGACCAGACTATATGAAGGAAATAACATAAACCGGAAGATGAATCTTAGAACTCAACTGAAGAATACAAGGATGCAGAAAGGAGAAATGATTCAGGAATATTTCTCTAGAATCTCAGAATTCAAAGAACAACTTGAAGCTATTGGACATACTATAGACGAAGATGAACTCATAATGATGGCCCTAAATGGTCTCACAAGACCTTAGGATGCCTTCATCTAGATGATATGTGCCAGAAAGGAGAAACTGATGTTTGACAGTCTATGAGAAGAATGCATCCAAGAAGAAACAAGAGTAGCGAATCGGGAAGCGTTACTAGCTAAGGATGATGATCAAGCCCTAGCTACTCACACTAAAGGAGGAAGGAAGAAACCCTACTTCCAAAAGGAGACTCATAAAGAGCTTCAACAATCAAATAAATTCAATCATAAAGAATCTCATCCAAGGAGATTTCAGAAGAGAGGACAACGAAAGGAAAGAGACTACTCATCTGTACAATGCTATCATTGTGACAAGATGGGACACATTGCGAAGTTTTGTCCAGCCAGACGAGAAGAATACAAGAGAAAACAAAAGAGGCTCCATGCCCATGTAGTCGAAGCTGAAGAGCCACCCGCAAAGATGATAAGAGAGGAGATCAAAGACCATGTGTTGATCTCGGCCCTCTCGGGATCTGTAACACTTGGAGAGGACACTTGGCTCATTGATAGTGGTGCATCCAAGCACATGACAGGACAAAGAAACATTCTCTCTTGTATCTCAGAGAAGAAGTTTTATCAGAAAGTGACACTTGGAGATGATTACCAATATCCCATCAAGGGAGTGGGAGAATCAAACCATAAACTGAATTCAGGGAATTCACTAAAAATGAAGGACGTACTATATGTACCAGGCTTGAAGAAGAACCT
>ML777357.1:545719-558799 GCA_009831015.1 Picea engelmannii
GGTACCTTAAAGGTACAATAGATTATGGTCTTAGCTATGATGGAGATCATGATTTCACATTGAGTGGATATACTGATGCAGATTGGGCAGGAAGTGTTTCTGACAGGAAAAACACTTCAGGATGCTGTTTCAGTTTGGGATCAGCTATGATCTCGTGGCAAAGTAGGAAGCAATCTAGCATTGCTCTCAGCACAGCGGAAGCGGAATACATTGTTGCATGTTCTGCCAGCTGCGAAGCTATATGGCTTCGAAAGTTGTTGATCGACCTATTTGACTTAGAGATGAGAGCAACCTTGATTTATGTGACAACCAGAGATGCATAAAGATGACAGAGAATCCTGTATTCCACGATAGGTCGAAGCACATAGAGGGGTCGAAGCACATAGAGATCCGTTATCATTACATTCGTGACATGGTACTGAGAGGAGCCTTAAAGCTCCAGTACATACGGATGAACAGGTTGATGACGTGTTGACCAAGCCCCTATCTCGTGTGAAGTTTGAGTACTTCCGAGATAAGCTTGGCATAGTCCGAAAGGACCTTCCTCGAAAGGGGGAGTAGTTGCTGTGATGAGATATTCCCTGCTTCCAACCTTGTGGTTGTGACGTAAAGCAGGACGTGTACTTTGCTTCTGACCCAGTTGTCAGACGTAAAGCAAGAAGAGATGTGTACCTTGCTTCTGACCCAGTTGTCAGACGTAAAGCAAGAAGAGATGTGTACCTTGCTTCTGACCCAGTTGTCAGACGTAAAGCAAGATGAGATGTTCCTTGCTTCTGACCTAGTTGTCAGACGTAAAGCAAGATGAGATGTTCCTTGCTTCTGACTTAGTGGTCAGACGTAAAGCAAGATGATATGATGAGACTAGCACTGAGCTTCCAGCTAGATAGCTGTGACGTAAAGGCAGTCTAGTATCCTGCTTCCGACCAGATGGTTGTGACGTAAAGCAGGACGAGTATCTTGCTTCCAGCTTGAGTGCTGTGACGTAAAGCAAGACGATGAGATGAGACAAGTACTGAACTTCCAGCTTAACTACTGTGACGTAAAGCCAGTCTTGTATGAGCCAGCCTTGTGTTGTGATGATGACGATGTATCTGTTTTTATACTAATACATATTGATGCAGATGATGATGGCATTCCTTTAAGAATGACGATGCTGCCGATGAAGAAAACTTTCGATGATTTATAGATACGCTAGCCAGTATTCCAAGATGATATTGATGATGCTGTCCTCTCACTCACTTGATGCTGTTGATGATGCTGTCCTCTCTCTCTCGCATGATGCTGCTGAAGAATACCCTTCTTGTTAAGGGGGAGTGTTGAAATAATGTAACTGCAAAGAGTTTTCTTATTATTATTGATATATTATTCATAGGATCAATCCCCATTGTGGATTGATCATGTCGGTTATTGTAATAGGACCAAATCCGCTTTTGCGGATTGGTCAAAAGACAATTGTAATAGGCAGAATAAGAAGTCGGCCCCAACAGATATTAAAGAGATCCAGAAATATAATAAAGGTGGGTTTACCCACCCAGTTTGAGAAGTGGGCCCTGCCAGTGAAGAGACACTTCACACGTGCCAGACTTGTATAAATAAAGGAGGCTAGTGCCTCACTTAGACACAACTTACTTGCTCAGTTTGAGAGACAAGTTCTGATCTGTTACTGGAGAAGGAAAGATAGAGTGGCGCATATCTAGGAGAGGACTTTCTGTATTAGCATAAGAGATCTCTTGGCATTGTATTGGCTATCTATATTAAGGAATTTTTGCCGGGTTTTCTTCCCCTAGAGGGTTTCCCAGGATAAATGCTGTGTCTCTTGTGATTGTGTATTTCTTAGTGATCTTGGATTATGCTATTGTTATCTAATGAAATGCAAACATCTATAATAATGGCTTAAACATTAACACTAACTCCAACCTAGTCTAGTAAAACTGACCCTACTTTGCTGCTGTTATAACTTCTGTTACAACTATCTTTTAGCAACCCTTTCAAACTTATTGCCAGTCAAATCATTCCAGAATTTGCATATGACATAGTGTTATCACTCAAGAGTTAAAGTGTTATATTCTATTGTCATTAAGTACATTTTCTGAAGGATATATTGCAGCTGTCATACATTTGTCATGGCTGTTGTACATCTGCTCATTTCTGCATACACTTATTGATTAACAATTATATTTCACAAGTTTAATGTCTCATTGAAGCGCCAAGCGCCAATATCATTCACTTGTTGTCTTGTTAAGGGCAGATACACCTTATTTCTGCATCTGCTTCATCTCTTAAAGACATAAACCTTGTAACATATTTAACTTGAGTGACCAGTGAGAGGGGGGTAAATTGTATTTTTGCTTCATTTCACCAGCCCTTTAGGTCACTAGGGACGTCTCCCTTGAGGTAGTCTTATCCTACTCCTAAACAAAAAGGGGTTTCCTATTAAGGTGACAGTGATAGGTCACCTCCTTGTTACGCCAGTCTTGTCTCACTTGCCTTGGGCTTTGGGCAAGTACAGATTGCACTATAACACTGTCATAGCACGTGTTGAAACTTTCCAGGAATCTGTGTCTGGATAAGACTCTAACTTGTGAGAGGGAGTTGTTAGATGGTTTAAGGAGTGGGATGCATGAGCTTCAGCGAGTTAAGCAGATCTCAAGCTCGAAAGGGTTGTGGCTGTGATGCTGTAGTTGCTCCATGGATTGGAGTGTTATTTTTTTTGTGCCTAGGAACGACAATCTGCCCTTGTGAGAGGTTGCATATCTGATTCATTGTCGACTGATCTATTGTTTGAATAGCTGCAACGATGACTAGTCTCGTTCTCCAAGAGTGTCACATTTTGGAGGGTGTCTCCAACTTTGTACCTTGGAAGTGTTGATTGCAAATGCTCTTGGAGGAAGTAGATCTGTGGAGTTTTATGGATACCAAGGTTGCAGAGCCTATCAATGCTCTTCAGTTGGTTGATCACAAGAAGAAGATGGCCAAAGTAAAGAGAACGATCATTGATTCTTTGAAGGACTAGTTGATCCCTCACATCGTAGGGAAAAAGACGACGAATGTTTCCCACATAATGGTTTTGAAGAACAAGCTCACCAGTGTCCACATGAGCAATGTTGATATTGTGGTGAGCTATATGTTGAATATTATTGAATTGAGAGATCAATGTGTAGCCATAGGAGACGAGGTTGATGAGGGTGAGTTAGTTTGGATAACTTGGAATGGACTCTCATCATCTCGGGAACCATTTTTTCGGGGCATATGAGAAACTATGGGATGACTTCAGCTAGGGGGAGACGAGGTTGGAGACAATAGGAACTAGAGACAAGGAGGTTTGAAACCTAGCCCTCATTGGGAAGGTGAGGAGAGGAGGCAAGAAAGAAGCCATGAAGGGTCAGAAGAACAAGAAGGAAGACTTAGGTTCTTTGAACTAGGGGAAGAAAGATCCGATCCATATAAAGTGCTTAAGTGCAATAAGAATGGTTGCTATGCTCCTCAATGTCTTGAGAAGAAGAATGGGAAGGGTAAGCAACAACAACAAAAACAATTTGCAACTAGTGCAAAGTCTTTCGCAGTAGCAAATGAGCTTGCATATAGATTGGAGACAATGTTCTCCATGGTGTCATGCCTTTCCACTAACATTGTTTTTGGTGTTGCGGGTTATGTGGACAGTGGAGCTTCTAGACACATGATAGCCAACAAACCAACCTCCTTTAGACTAGAAGAGTGAGATTCCGACATACAAGTGGAGCTTGGTGATGATGCCAAGTACTTAGTGATTGGGATGGGTTCTATCTCTTTACATGCCAACAAGAGAGGTCCTTGAGTTACATGAGGTATTGTTTGTTCTGGGTTGAACCAAGAATCTTCTTTTGGTTTCTTGTGTAATGGATAAAAAGTATATGGTTGAGTTTGATGATTAGCAAATGATCATTAGAAAACACAGCCTCGATCTTGGTCGAGTTTTGGCTAGAGGAGTGCGTGAAGGTGGCCTTTACAGGTAGCTAACATATCCTATGAAGCATGGAGCTTTGTTGCATAGCAATGACAATCTTTGTGAGCTTTGGGATAGACAATTAGGTTACTTTCTTTAGGATCCTTGCCTCTTCCAAAGGACATAGTCGTGGTGCTATTGGATTTCAAGGTAGAGAGGACACAAGTATGGAAGGGATGTTCACTTGACAAGCATGCCAACACTAATTTTCTAAGTAGTGAGCACAAACCGAGAGGGATTCTTGATCTAGTACATTAAGATGTATATGGACTGATGTCGTCAGCTTCGTTGACAGGTTATATCTATTACCTTTTTTTCATGGATGATTCTTTTAGGAAAACCTTGATTTATTTTATGAAGACCAATGATAAGGTCTGTTAGTAGTTTCCAAGAGTTCAAAATTCTATCGGAGAGCTAGACAA
Source organism: Picea engelmannii (assembly GCA_009831015.1). Lineage (NCBI taxonomy): Eukaryota > Viridiplantae > Streptophyta > Pinopsida > Pinales > Pinaceae > Picea > Picea engelmannii. The sequence goes on from ML777357.1 coordinate 550,124, forward strand.
ATAGGAATTGAAGGTACTGAGTTCTAATAAACGAGGAGAGTATACCTCCAAGGAGTTTGATTCCTTTTAGAGAGAAGTAGGGATCAAGAGGGAGTTCACAGTGCCTTACATTTTACAATAAAATGGGGTTGTTGAAAGAAAGAATAGGTCCATTGTTGAGATATCTAAGCTATAGTTCATGACCTAGATCTATGCATGTTTCTTTGGGCATAAGCTTGCAATACAATTGTTTACATCCTGAATAGGTGTCCTCACAGGGTATTAAAGGTCAAAACACTAGACAAAGCCTTTGCTAGTAAGAAACCTTGGGTATCACACTTTCGTGTTTTGGCTTGCCCTATATATATTCATATTCTTGAGGAAAAAGAACTAAATTGGAGTCCTCTACTGTGAAGGGTGTTTTTGTTGGATACAGTGAGTCCTCCAACTCCTACAGAGTCTACATTTCATCATAGTGGAAGATAGTAATGAGCCAAGATGTGAAGTTTGATGATGAGGCATGGTCCTCACGATCTTCGGAGCCTCCAACATAGGTTGTGAAGAGATGAGATAAGTATATTAATGTCCAACAAATGACCACAAAAGTAGGTCAACAAGACTAAAAGAATACATTAATTAAAACGTACAACGTGGGATTGCAAAACATTTCTTATAAAAGCAAGAAAGATGGCTAAAATCTTTAAAAGAGCATGTAAAGTAAAATACAATGTAGCACAATAAGGTACACTAATGTTTAAGAGACATGATGTACGCTAAGAACCACAACCTCTAGAGTGAGTAAGGACAAATTAGATATGAAGAAGATTTCAAAGTATTATGGAGCTAGTGGCCAAAGTTGACGAGGAGGGTTGAAGGATGGTCTTCTTGTTTGAATCATCAATAGAAGAGAAATCGCTGATGCACATGCAAATGATGTCTTCCGGTGTATTGTCAGAGCTAATGGGGTTTGGTGGTATAATCCTGGGGGGCCTAGAAGTGAGGGAGCCCTACTCTCCTAACATTTGGGGCCATGGAAGTGAAGCTTTGAATGGATCATTGATTCCTCTAGATGTAGGTTGTTTGACGTTGGTGCTATTTAGATTTGGTCTAGATACGAGGATGTCGGGATCCAGACTGTTTGCTGGTATGTCTACAGGGTGGGTGCCTATTTAGATTTGGTCTGGATACGAGGATGTTGGGATCCAGACTGTTTGCTGGTATGTCTACAGGGTGGGTGCTGCACACCACGAGGTCCCTGAGGTTTGGAGCGACAACTCCTCAAGGATCTTGAGGAGGTTTGTTTGGGGCTAGAGAGTTGAGGTCTCATAGAATGGGTTCTTGACATATTCACAAGATGATGATAGGTATCCTTTGACCTCTTGTTTCCTCGACTTGTCGGGATAACATGAAAGTAGGAGGTGATCTATTTTATAGGATCTAGTTTGGACAACAAATGGAGAGTCCTAGATCTATGTTCCATAGCCTCTCTTATGAAGAGTGCGAGTTGTGAGACAACACTGATTGATGTGTGGGAAGAATGTGGTTAGGGAGCACCCATCCCTTGAAAAAGGCGATTGTTCTCTGATCTCATAGTTTAAGAAACATTTGAAGATAAAATGTTCCTCGGTCTTTGGTTCCTATAGGTGACAGAGCTAGCATAATTTGTTTGACTGCAGATGTGGTGATCTGTCTCAATACAAAGTTTATGAGAGAAAACATAGAAATCTGCTAGAGGTATCTGGAGGGTATGCTAGCAGCATGTTACCTCTCAAAGTCTCACTTCTTGAGATAAAGTCCTAAAGCTCAAGCAAGGCCTTGGAGGAACTATGAGGGTGGCCAATGTCACCTCACCAACCCTCTTCACACTTAAGGCCATCTCTCCTTTGGAACAAGGGGGCTTCCCTAAAATAAGATTGCTAGAATTTTAGACAATGGATTGCAAGATGAAATGAAGTGTAAATTCCAACAAAACAGTTTTGTGTGTGTAGTATATAGAGTGGATGAGTGGACCAGACATTGGTATATTTTAATTTGGCAAATGGAGTTCAAATCGGGGCTCAATGGGAGGTTGTCCTATTGAGGAAAAGTAGAACAATATGGCTGCAAAGTACAATCTTAATTAACCCTTTCCTTGTTGTCCTGTTAATTTTTACTCACCCAACACCTGGTAAATTATTTCATAGCAAATACCTTGTTGTAATAAACTTATTACTGCAGATTTATTGAATAAAAAACACGGCTAAGTTTTAACGATTTAAACAAATAAATCAACGTAAGCATACACACAAAACCACCATTATGCACACATAATTTCTCGGTAAACACCCTTGGAAAAACCCCCAAGGGAAAACTAGTACCGTGATGATTTTATTATGATAAAAATCAAGGATCCTGTCCTTGGAAAATGGCCTTTCTGAGGAAAAATACAAAACAATAAAATAGCTAATCACACCACAAGATCCATCCTTCGATCTTGTTGGCCGCTACTCCTTTGTTGTCCCTTGCTCCCTTCCTCAGACCCTGCCCTTACACACTTGGTTGAAATTCCTTCTCCACCCAATCAATGAGATCTCACTATCTCACTCAGTGTGTATCTCCTCTTACCTAAGCTGCCTTTTATAATGTTGAATTTACTCTAAATCGAAAACCCTAGATCTCCAAAGTGATCAATAGTTGAGATTAGATCTCACCAACACTTGAGATCAATGGCTAGGATTTAATTTAATTCACCAATGCCAAAACCTAGGCATTTCCTTAAATTAAACTCAATTAATTATAAAAGGCATTCACTTTAATAATTACTTTAATAAAGTGAATTTTTTAAGTCTTGAGAGGTATTAATGATGATTTCCACATGTTAGACACAAAACCAATGTGGAAGTACGTGTCCGATGCTACAAACATCAACAGTCCCAAACTCCATAAATTTATCAAGGGGGACTACTAGTGTAGAATCTAGATAGACTCCAATGGTTATGAAAACTATATCTGTCAAGAATGGATTACAAGTGCATACAAACAAGTATAAATAAACTTGCATCAATATAGGACATCCCAATGATAAATACATAGAAGAGGAATGATGTTACTTCATCTAATGTTTCATAACCATAATCCAAGAAGATTTCGTCAACATGAGATAACATAGAGATCTAGAAGATTTCCTCATCCATTATGCAATTTATTCATCCTCCAAGTACATCCAATAGGTATTCAACTAAGCTTCGAGGGATCTCTCCCAAATCCAACCATGCCAAATGAGGAGAGAGCAAACCCTATAATGAGTGATAAAAATCACACATGGAATCTTGTTGCAGTATGAGGGGTAACGACTAACTCAAATATGGGGATAAGTACTCTTTTATAAGAGTGCATGAGAACCTCATTTCTCTAGATATACTTGCTAGAATATATCACAAGAGAAGAAAAGTTGTGGTGGGTAGGTCAAGGCTCTCACCCAAAAACACCACATTACAAGTCCATGATGATGTTCAAAAGAAAACATCTAATGCTTACCAATATTGAGCTTATTTCTCCCACTCTAATGCTTTTAAGAGCTTATTTCTTCTACACCTGCTATACTCAGTTTTCTTCACTCGGCCTCAGATGGTAGGAGAGATGGGTCCAATCCATGACTGACCTATTTCATCACCTCTGGTTCCTCTTGTTCTTGGATCTTCTCCTACATTATATCTCCTCGTCCTAGTAGGGCTCTAGGCTCGGGGTCGAGGGTTCTTCATGTCTCAAAAACCTAGATCTCACTCTCTACGACTTCACCTTATTTCATTGTATTTTCATTTTAGTTTTTGCATCTTGCCTTTATAGGAGGCCTTTCGATACTCTTGCTTTGTATTGACATCATTGTACTCAATAGTCCCTTTGACCTACTTTTGTGGTCATTAGTCGGATGTCAATAAAATTATCTTATCTTATCTACTATAAAGAAATACTAGAGCTAGGTAAAATCATAGAGCCAATGAATCCAAACTATTGCTTCATTCATAACATGAAGTTTACCCTTTTGTTTGGTAATAAACCAAACAAGGGAGATGCTCATCACTAAGTAAATATGAGTTGGAAAATAGATAACATTGTGGCTGAAAATTATCATGAGATCATGGACAAGAGTGTCAAAAATATGCCACGGTTGGTATGCACTTTCGCAAGACTTCTCTATCCATGCCTGGATAGGGCTAAAATATGACAATGATAACCCTTCCTTGCTCCACATAAGGTCTCCATATCGCATCACTTGCCTCTCAAAAGGTTGATCCACACACTCTAATAAATGGCCTCCTTGGTTTCCATGCACGATATCAACCATATCATCATACCTCAAGGCTTGAGGTGTCTCCACAAAAAATCTGCAAAACACATCTTGGCTGTCGTCCAACAAATATGTAGATGAAACATGAGATAAAAATTCTGATTTGGATAAAAAAATTAGTTCCCAATTTAAGGCCTGTTGCCTCTCTTTAGATGGCTGGAAATTTTCAAAACAAACCATAAACTGAAAATTCTTTTGCCCCATACATATTTCAGCATTAAAAACGTGTCTCCAAGCTGGATTTTCATATGTAAATTTGAAGAAAAATGAAGGAAGAAGTGGCCAAAAATTTCTACCATAAAACTCATCAAGCCCCATGCAATTTACAACCCCAAAATGATCCTTTAATGCTGATTTCTCATACATAAGTTCATAAAAAATTGAAAGAAATTATGGCTGGAAATTTTCTGCATTTTCATCATTGAAATTATACCCTTTAGACTGCGAAAAATCTTCCCTATCTATGAGACAACGTGGCTGGAAATTTTTTGAAGTTGGCTTGTCATACGCATGCCTCCTAGGCTTAAACAAAACAATATCTTTCTTCATCCAAAGAATTTTCTGCATTTACCTCCATTTTGCTAGGCTGTCCAAGAAGTCCAAAATATGCAAGTTTAGCACTAAAAATCTGCTCATTAGTGTCATAAATTGGATCTCCATACAAATTACAGTGATATATATCCCAACAATGATCAACAATGTGCAAGAAAGTGTCAATATTCTCACCCTCATGGCTGCCATCTTCTTCTTCACACGAGGAGATGAATGCACGCTGGATTGCTTCAATTTTCAAAGGCTCATCGTCAAAATCAGATCTCTTCAAATCATCAAGAAATGCATCATCAGATTCAGAAATTTGAGGAGGATCACGGCTTACCAAACCCTTGTCTTCATGAAATGATGGCATGGAAGTTTGAGTGCTTTCTTCATCAATATGCTCTTCATGTGCTAGGCCTTCAATGGAGTCATGAGGTGCTTCGCCAATATCTTCATTAATCTCCTCATCTTGATCTTCTTCATAAGTAGGGTCCCAATACTTGAGGTATACTTGGATCAAACCCGTAAGAGAAAATATTTCCCTCGGCCTACAACAAATCTTAATCCAAGTTCTTGGATCTCCTTCCAAGGAATATACGAATAATCTTATCAAAACATCTTCATGTATTACATTGAGCCTTGAAACAAATTCAAGAATGATGTCACATGTTGGGTAGCAAAATGAATATCACCATCAAACTTTGGAATGTACTTCTTCCATTTTGGAGGGAGCTCATTTGGGTACTTAGGAATTTCCATAACATCAAAAGAGGGATACATCATACAATACATGAAAGGACCGTGGTGCCATATTTCTTCACCTCAAATAAATTGACATGAAATCTGAGCATACAAGATGACACTTTATACCAATGATGTGGAGTCGCCAAGGTAAGCCTTCAATGCCTTAAGGATTGTTGAGTGTGCCCACCTAAACACACAACAATGTCTTTAAAATTCATCAAGGACCAAGGGATTCATTCCTTCAATGGAGTCACCATATGAGCAAGAGATCTTCAATGCAAATACTTATATCATCAATGTAGTAAATCTACTCAATCTGAGAAATGGACTTTATCCACTGCAATGACGCCAAAAACATTACCTTTCAAAGTCTCACTTATTGAGATAAAGTCCTAAAGCTCAAGCATGTCCTTGGAGGAACTAAGAGGGAGGTCGATGTCACCTCACCAACCCTCTTCACACTTTAGGCTGGTTCTCCTCTGACACAAGGGAGGCTTCCCAAAAATAGGATTGCTAGAATTTTAGACAATGTATTACAAGGTGAAATGAAGAGTAAATTCCAAAAAAACAATTTGTTGTGTCTAGTACATAGAGTGGATGAATGGACCGGAGACTAGTGTCTTTTTATCTGGCAAATGGAGTTCAAATCAAGGCTCAATTGGAGGCTGCCCCATTGAGGAAAAGATGAAGGATATGGCTGCAAAGTACAAGCTTAATTAACCCTTTCCTTGCTGTCCCAAATTTCAGAAATTTATCAAGGGAGACTACTAGTGTAGATAGACTCCAATGGCTATGAAAATTGTACCGATCAAGAATGGATTACAAGTGCATACAACCAAGTATAGAGAAACATGCATCAATATAGAACATCCTAATGATAAATATAATAGAAGAGGAATGATGTTACCTCATCCACTGTTTTATAACCATAATCTAAGAAGATTCCATCAACATGAGATATCACATAGATCTAGAAGATTTCTTCATCCATTCAACAATTTATTCTTCCAAGTACATCCAATAGGTATTCAACTAAGCTTCAAGGGATCTCTCCCAAATCCAACCATGCCAAATGAGGGAGAGAGCAAACCCTATAATGTGTGATAAAAATCACACATGCAATCCTCATGTAGTATGAGGGGTAACATTGTCAATGCCTATGTGTATACCAAGGATGCATGATAAGGCCATCCTATAGATCTAGAATGTGCTTAGATAGGAGACCATCCTGTGGGGGAGCCCCTCCAATGGTGAGACCCAAGTGTCTTGGATGTATTTCCGGTAGATGCCCTCTCTAGTCACCCTGTTCAACTCTTGTTTAGTTAGCATGAGGTGTCCAAGTAGTAACTAAAGGGGGGGAGTTGGTTAGGAGAGATGGAAATGGACTGGAGTAGATGGGATGTCTCAGAGAACCAACAAGGACCTCGTCACATGGGGGTGGGGAAGGCTATAGCCTTGGAAGAGCAAAGAGCCATAAAAGGTTTTGATTCCTCCTAGAGATCGAGTTCCCAAAGATACGAATCATGTGGAGAAAAGAGACCATTTTGAAGATGGCCTTTATCTAGAAATTATGGGTCCTGAACTCTTCTTGCACAATGGGGTGTGGAACTATCCATTTGCATTGGATGATGCGTCTAAGGAGGATGGGTTGTACTCTCTCATTCAAGGTCCACTCGGCCTGAAGGATGCTTGGGCCCTGTTGCCACCTTATACACACCTGGGCTAACGTGGAAGAAACCTTCAATCCACTTGGTGTGTCCTTGGGGACAAGTTTCGAGTCAAGGTGCTGTCACGTGATCCTCAACTCCTCCATCTAGGCCAACTCCTAGCGAAGCCAAGGGGAGTAGTCCCTATGACAAATAATCTAAGGCTTTTACTCTACTGAATCTGAAAAGCACAACTATTCTAGGAGTTTATATTTGAAGCACAAGACTTAATCAAAGCAGCATAAGTTTAATCAAAGGATACAGCCCATGGAACAAACCATAAGCATTAATTATTCACCACATAACTTTAAATCAATAGATAAGATGACAAGAAATAAATAGAGATAGACCAGTGCTAGATAAAAGAAAATTGTGATGTGATGAATGTGTCACGTTAATTTTATCTTGAGGATTTTAGTTAGGGGATTTGGAGTATTAAAAAAAGTGTTTGAGACTGTGAAGTGGGGATTGAAGTTGGGGTCCCCACTCTTTGTGTGCAAAGTGAAATGTGGCCTCCTTGTTTGTTATTCGCCAATCTTATAGACTTATCGACTGGGTGTGCTGTAGGTCCAACGAGGAGAGTTTCCCCTTGACTTAACACACTCCACCCAGGGTAGAGGTTTTAGATGAATAACACAACTTAGAGATTTTGCTAATTATACTAGCATGCGTTGCTCAAACCATTTTTGGGTCCCCAAAGTCACTTGAGCGTAGCAATAGGATTGCATACGTGGTTTAACCAACTCGGGTTTATTCCAATATCTTGCAAAAATGAAACTAGCAATTAGTGTCCTATGAAAACAAACCTAAAACTTGCAATTAATTTTAGGACTTCGATTTAGTGAGATGAGTATCTTTTTTTTTTTTTATGCAAGCTAAAGCTAAAGAAAGCAAAAGAAACGAGACACAACCCCGAAAAACAAGAAAGGGAAAAAGACACTGGTTTCCCCCCAAGGGCAGGGAAAACGACGAGAGACGAGCTTTGTGGCTCGCAAACTTTATTACAATTCTAAACTACTTTCTTTTTAGAGGCACTTGATCTTTATAATGAAAGATCAAGGCTTACAATGCCTTTTTAGGTAACAAAAATGAACTACAAAGCTCTCGGGAGCAATGGGGGGGGGGGGTTCTGAAAGAGGTTAAACTTCAAAATTTTGGCGGAGCCTCCTCTTGTACCTATTATTTCTCCATGAAAATAACAAGCTATTAAACCCAAAAGATGGCCAAAAGCACTTGGGGAAGTGTCTGTTGCCGTCCTTATACACACTTGCAAACGTGAGCTAAGTCCTGCTCACTTAGTGTGTCCTTAGAGGCACAATACCTAGGTTCAAAGCCCACGCTGTCACTTTGACTTGAACCTCTTCCGTCTAGGCTTACTCCTAG
>ML777357.1:567388-583947 GCA_009831015.1 Picea engelmannii
GCGTGTCCTCACCCCTAATGATGAAATAGAGGTTCGGATCAGCATCGCTCTTCTCGAAGCCCATCTGAAGCAAATAAGTATCAATCCGTGAATACCAAGCTCGGGGAGCTTGCTTCAGTCCATATAGTGCCTTTCTCAGAAGGTACACGTGAGTCTCCCTGTCACTCACCTCAAAACCCTATGGCTGCTCTATGTACACCTCCTCCTCAATAAAGCCATTCAGAAATGCGGTTTTCACATCCATCCGATGAATGCGCCAACCCATCTCTGCCGCTATGGCAATGATAATCTTGATAGAAGTGTATCTCGCAACTGGTGCGGAAGTCTCATCATAGTCGACTCCCTCAATCTGTGAGAAGCCTCGTGCTGCAAAACGACCCTTGTGTTTCTCTACGCTGCCATCTGCAGCAATCTTGGTCTTGTACAACCACCTGGAAGTCACAACTGACTTCCCCACTGGCCTCAGAACCACATTCTAGACATCATTGCGCACAATGGAGTCATACTCCTCGACCATGGCCTCTCTCCAGACCTGATGATCCACTGCCTGCGCAAAAGTCTGTGGCTTAGTATCCCTGATACTCGTCACAAGTGCTAAGTATGCTCCCAATCTGACTGGTGGCCTCCTCTCTCTAATCTGGCTCTTGGGATCCCCTACATTCTCCTTGGCCGCCTTCAGGGTCTCCTGAAACCATCTAGGTCTCCTCTTCCCTGAAGTGGTCAACGGAGAAACAAGGTCTCTTTGCCCAAGAGTAATGGCCTTAGGACTCGCCTCAACACTCTGCGATCCTGAAGTCTGTACTCCCTCTGAAGTCTGTGCCCCATCTGACTGAACATGCTCTGACTGTGACCCTGAAGCTGTGCAGGGTGACCCTGTCACCCATGATACTGGTGTACCTGACTGCTGAGGCTGTGCTCCCTCTGAGACTGCAACTGGAAACTTTGCATCATCCTCAACTCCAACTCTCGACTCAAGAGATCTCGCAAAAGCCCTATCCTCCTCAAATCTAACATCTCTGCTCACCACCACTTTCCTAAGTGGCGGAATGTAGATGCTATAGGCTTTCGACACCTCTGAGTATCCAACTAGAATCCCCTGCTGGGCTGTGGGGTCTAGCTTTGTCCTCCTCTCCGAGGGGACATGAGAGAAAGTTGAACACCCAAAGATCTTGATATGCTCGACATCGGGCCTCCTATTAGTGAAGGCCTCCTCAGGAGTCATCTTCCCCAAAATCCTATGGGGCTCCTGTTCTGCAGATAAACTGCAGTAGCACATGCCTCTGCCCACAAATACAAAGGCAAACTCTGATCATGCAACATGGATCTCGCTGCACCGGTAATGGCCCGGTTCTTCCTCTCGGCAACCCCGTTCTGCTGGGGGTTGTAAGGTACGGTCATCTGTCTCCTGATGATATGCTGTGCACATAAGTCTACAAACTGTCTCGAGGAATACTCTCCCCCGTTATCCGACCGCAAGACTTTGATCCCCTTTCCCGTCTGGTTCTCCACAAGAGCTTTGAACTCTTGGAACCGTGCGAAGACCTCACTCTTGGCCTTCAGGAAATAGATCCAAGTCTTCCTTGAGTAGTCATCAATAAATGTGAGATAATACTCACAACCACTCAAGGACTTCCGAGTCATGGGCCCGCACACATCCGTGTGTACTAAATCCAGTATCCCAGCTGACCTACTGTCACTGCTGGGGAACGATGCCTTGGAAAACTTGCCAAGCTCACACCCTCTGCAAACATCCTGATGCTTTATGCTGATCTGTGGCACTCCGGTCACAACCTCTCTCAGCCCTCCAAGAGCCCCATGATGTAGGTGGGCCATCCTGCGATGCCATAACTCACACAACTAACTGTTGCTGTGGCTACTAGCCACCAATGCAAGAAGTGGCTGAAAAAGTAATCTGTACAGATCCCCATCTCGCACTCCAATCACCTGTCCTGAGTCTAGTGAAGACCCCCTAGGATGAATCAGTACCTCAGTGCCTCTGAATGTAACCTCAAGACTCTATCCTGGAGGGTGGAAACTGAAATCAATTTCTTCTTCATCCCAGGGACGAAAAGAACATCAGTAAACGATATAGGTGGCAAACTCTCTCTCCTAAAAGCAACTGTGCCAATCCCAACAACTGTGACTACTCTGTCATCTCCAAGAGAAATATCTATCCTGACCTCAGTGCCTCTGAGGTCAGAAAAATGCTCTCGAACTCTAGTCATGTGGCTCGATGCCCCGCTATCAATATACCAGATACATGGTGATGACTCAACCGAACTACAACATATATGAAAAACACACTCTCTCTGAAACTGTGTCTGAAAGTCTGCCTCCTCTGCTGTAGCCGCTATACCACCCTTCTTCTTCTTCCTGTTCGGACACTGTCCAACATAGTGCTCAGACTTCTTACAAACAAAGCACTTCACTTTGCTCATATCTCTACCCTGACGATTGCCTTGACCATTGTTGCTCTCTGCTCTTCCACTCCTCTGTGGCTGGCCCCCAGTCTTGGGACCTTGCCGACCACATTGGCTGGCCTTCTTCTTGCCCTTTGCGCAAAGAGAAAGATCCTCCTCACCCTGACCAGTCTGCTGCTGCTACCTCTGTCCAGAAGCCTCTGATGCTAATTTGATCTCCTCCTGGACGAAGTCATCCCACATCCTCTCCCATGCAGGCAAGACCTCTCTAGCAACTATGCCACGTACAAATGGTCCCCACGGTTTGGTGAAGCTATTCAAAGCTTGTCTCACCAAAGAGTTGGGTTCAACAACCTCGCCGACGGCTCCAAGCTCGTCTCTGATCTGAGTGTATCTACCAAGGAATGAAGTCATCGACTCATCCTTGAGCATGCGAATGCCCTGAGTCGGTCATGAAGAACCATTTTCCGGTTCTCATTTGAGCTCTCATATAGTTTGCATAAAGATGCCCACATCTCATATGCATGAGCCTTCCCCGTCAAATGGGGTATAATGTGATCCTGGATTGCGTCAGAAATAGTCCTCTTCACCTTGTTGTTCCTTTTCCTGAACTCTGCCACCAAGACGGGAGCAGTGACAGGAATGGGGGGAGCTCGAGGTCCTCCAAGACGAAGATCATCCTCGCCTTCCAAGACGACCAATTGCTAGTCCCAACTAGCCTGTCCTCAACTCGCATCTGAGATGCTGACATCTCTGCTAATCTGCCAATCCCCAACTGATGCTCACACTGCCAAGGATAACACTGTTTCACTCCTGTCCCCACAGGTGTGAAAAGAGACAATGTAATCTGACCTCACTCCCAACAAAATGGGTGTGAAAAGAGGTCACAAAAATCAGCCTCACTCCTACTACGTAGGTGTGAAAAGAGACCGATCTCAAGGTGTCCAAACTGCCCAAAAATCCTCTGAAAAATTCTGCCCTCTAACAGCCACTGAATGAGTCAATGGCTGTCCTCAAAATCTGCCAGAAAGAAGTATATGACAGCCACTCAATATGCTGTCCCAACTGTCCAAAAAACCAGCCACCGAAGCTCTGATACCATGTGAAAATTCCAGGTCCTATCAACTTGCCTTCTTGGTCTGTCTTTGACCAAAGAAAGGCTCTAAGTTTTACTGTCTTCTTGTTTAGTTTTCTGCTGTTTTATAACAGCCAACAGTCCAAATACTTTCAAGCTGATTTGTTACGGTTATGTTCTCAATTTAGGTGCTCTAACATGTCGTTTTTGTCACAAAAATTAGTACATGCAACTCAAATAAATATAACACACCTAATACATCGTTTACTGCTGATTATGAACAGATCTAAGAACTAATATCATGCATTTGTAGACACAGGTATTTTTGGTCAACATGACCCTGGACAAAACCCCCCCGGGGAAAACCAGTTTGAGATCTATGTGTATATATGAAGAAAGCAGATGAAGGGTTACAGTAAACAAAATACAAGATAGAACCTGATACAATAGCAGCTCCAACAGGGCTGATATACAAGCTCAAATCTACCAAATGCGCCCCAGAATAGTGCACCCCTCATGCAAACTGCCAGAACCACTGAATCTGCTCCAACTGCCAACTGTGATGTCAGATCTGAAAACCCCTCCACAAGAATAAAACTTCAGTAGATGTCATCACTCTGCAACTGACCTCATTGCAATCTGATGGCTAGATATCCTACCGGGAATGAATCAGCCTGCCAAGCTAATGCGCCCCTCTCTGAAGTAGAATAGCTCCAGTAAATAAATGAAGCAAGCAGCTCCAAGCCTCCCACAAGGAATTCTAGCGGCCTCCCTCAAGAATCCTCATGCAACTGATCTCATCTCCATAGCTCAAGTGCTCCTCTCACAACAAACAAAACTCTCCATGAAGAATGCGCCCTCCTTAGACCCTTTGCGCCCCTCTTAGACTTCAATTAGGAAACCTAGAAATGAATGGTGGAGATTCATCTAAATCAATGGTTGAGATCTCCTCATTCATCCCTAGATCATAAACCCACTTTGGGTTAAGTTTCCTAAGTCCACTTATGTCTCCAAATTCACCCCTTTGTGAATTAATAATCACTTTATGCCAAAAGTGACCAAATTTCACTTTAACCAAAGTCAAAGTGAAAATACACAAAAGTACAAGGTACAAAGTGTCATATCCTTCCCTCATGTGCTAAGGAGGTCAAAAGCACATGGGGAACATCTCCCAAGGTACAAATCTCAACACTATGTGCAATGAAAAGAAAAGGAGCACCGCAATGCCACTTGAAGTTAGAACACGTTGAGTGCTATGTGCAATGGAAATTAAAGAACACGACAATGCATTCCCCCATCAAGTGGGACACCTTTTATTTATTTTCTTTTAAAAGGTCCTTTATTTTTTTAAAGAGAAGCGTTTCATGGCTCTCAGGACCTCAAGGTGAGTATCTAGAAGGATGGATTATGGATTTTGATTTTTACAGTGCTAGCTGCAACACCTTTGGGCCTTTAGCCCCTTCTTCCCATGAAATGAGGTAAAAACCCTTCTTAGGGTCAAGGAACGTGAAGACCCAAAAGATGAGGAAACTTAGGGGAGGAAGTATGGAAAGTGGTAAGTATGAGTGGGAATGGTACGATAACCATTCAAGGAGACCCCCCAGTAGCAACCCGTTTCTCGAGGGTGACCAACTTACTAGGATACCATGTCAACTACTAAGGTGAAATAAGGAAAAAGATATAATTTCCAAGCAAATGTTCCATAATGAAGACAAAACTCTTTGCAACATGCTCAAATGCTTCAAATATTAAAGTGACACTTAACATGAGACTATACTTGTTACCTTATGAAGCAAGACATGTTGTCATATGTGGACCAAGTAGGTGTGGCAAACATTGTTATGTTGCTGACAATGAGTGGTTGAGTGCTATGTGTAACGAAAATTAAAGAACACCACAATTCATACTCCCATCAAGCGGGACACCTTTTATTTATTTTCTTTTAAAATGTCCTTTATTTTTTCAAAGAGAAGCATTTCATGGCTCTCAGGACCTCAGGGTGAGTATCTCGAAGGATTGATTATGGCTTTTGATTTTTACATTGCTAGCTGCAACAACTTTGGGCTTTTAGCCCCTTTTTCCCATGAAATGAGGTAAAAACCCTTCTTAGGGTCAAGGAACCCGGAGACCCAAAAAAATGAGGAAACTTAGGGGATGAAGTATGGAAAGTTGTAAGTATGAATGGGAATGGTACGATAACCCTTCAAGGAGACCCCCCAGTAGCAACCCTTTTCTCGAGGGTGACCAACTTATTAGGATATCATGTCAACCACCAAGGTGAAATAAGGCAAAAGATATAATTTCCAAGCAAACGTTCCATAATCAAGACATGACTCTTTGCAACATGCTCAAATGCTTCAAATATTAAAGTGACACTTAACATGAGACTGTACTTGTTACCTCATGAAGCAAGACATGTTGTCATATGTGGACCAAGTTGGTGTGGCAAACATTGTTATGTTGCTGACGATGAGTGGTGATGTGTGCTGGAGAAGAGGGGCTCTATCTACTCAATGTGGGCTTTGTCGGTCATCTGGCTCTCGACACTTCATATTTGCTACCTGCGGGCCTCGGGACATCATCTCCTTAGTTATCCCTAGGCTGGGGGGTAACAAGGCTGAAATGCGTTCATATACCATGGCTGAATCAATTGATAGAACTGAGGAATGAGGCAAGATCATCATATGTTTAAAGAAGAAAACTAGAAGAGTAAGTCCGAGTTGGGAGAATACGAGCAAGAGAGCTCATGTAAGCAACAACATCACACCCCTTGAGAGGGTGCCTCTAGAAGTAGTTACCCCTGAGGGGGTAACAAAATCTATAGGGAAAGGTGGTATTTCAATTAATTGATGAAACAAAAGGAAGAGGGAAGGGAGGAATGAAGTGCGCTATTCTACACTAAAAGATTGTAGTAGTTCACTTCCAACGTAGTATAATGTTAGAGGATCACATAGCATACTTGGAACAATGGAAAGAAGAGGGGAGAAAAGGGGTAGGCCAAAGGTTTAAATTGAAGGGAATTCTATTAGAGAGGAAATGGAAGAGGTGCTTTAGGACTCAAAATTGAAGTGCTTTAATCAATAAAGTAGAGGGCTTGAAAGAAAAAAAATTGTTTGTGATTTTAATCATCTTAATTATTGGGTGAATAAGGTATCGGATCAATTTGCCAACCTAGCTATCAGGTAATAGATAGTTAGCAATAGCATGGGGCCAATCAACTTTCTGGCCATAAACCATAAATATTTGGGGCAGATCTTAGATAAAGATTTGGTGGAAAGATTTATTGGATATAATGTGTCTTATGGTTCATGAACTACTTCTCATGTTTACATTAAGAAACAATTTCTAGAATGATTACTCTTGAATGAATAAATTATTGTTTTATAGGAACGTTAATTGTGGAAGGTTGGTGAGTGTGGTGGGAAATAATAGACAAAGTCAATAAGAGGATTGTAGCTTGTGACCATCAAAAAAAAAGATTTAGGAGAAAATGGTAATAGAAGGGAAGAAGTAGCAGCTATAGGGAAAGGAAGAAAATCTAGAAGGAGGTATTTTGATTAGTTGAACAATGACAAGAGAGAGGGAAGAGCCAATAATAGAATACAATCCTAAAAAACGTTTTGGCAAGAAATGAAGTGCGTTGTTTGACATTAAACGTTTGGAGTAGTTGCAATGTCATTTCTAAAAGAGCATAATGTTGCAAGAGGATATGGTTTGCTTGGAGCAATGGAAAGAAGATGGGAGAAAAGAGGCTTGGCCAAAGGTTCAAATTCACTTCTAAAAGAGCATAATGTTGCAGAAGATAGGGCTTGCTTGGAGCAATGGAAAGAATATGGGAGAAAAGAGGCTTGGCCAAAGGTTCAAATTGAAGGAAATCCTATTCTAGAGGAAATCAAAGAGGCGTTTTAGGATTTGGGGATCATGAAGTAGTGTAGAAACATCATTTTTCATAATCGCAAGGCCTAGTATGAAATTGAATTGGACGTTAGCAAGTTTTTGATTTCATATGATTAAAATAAATAATGATTTATGTCAGCAATTTTTGAAAGTAATCGAACGCCCAATGTATGATTGCTTTTCTTGGAATATGACACAAATGCAGAGATTGGGAAAATACGCTTGAAGTTTATGGAGAAGTTGAAAACAATGGAAGCAATTTTTCAAATTTTATCAATGGTGGTGGCAATTGAATACCAGTTTGTTGAAGATGTAGAGCTCTTGAACTATGCTATGTTGAATGAGGAGGTGGCATTCCTAACGGATAATTGAGAACCATTGGTAGCAACACCTACAACCCCATGAACATCATCGTTGGAAACACTCTATCTGTTTTTGATTATTTTGTGGTTGTTTCGTTGACATATGTGAAGAAGATTTTGGATTGTAGCAAGAGTAAGTGTCCATTTTTTTGTTGAGAAATGCATGATATACTTCTTCATGTAGCAAATAGTTACATTTGGGAACAAAGAGAGCTATAACAATCTAACAATGAGATAACAAGGAAATTCTCCTGCTAGAAAAGTTAGAAATATGAGCATATGAGCGAGTGCCACAATAGGAAGGGAGTTGACATATTATGGAAAAATATGAATTTGATTTTAACAGGCAAAGTGAATTTGCATAATGGCCTTTAACAATAACGCTTCCATAGAAAGGCAATAGGGGACAGTTGAACCATGTCCCATAAATATTTGTAGGGATCCATAGTCATACAAGTGTCCCCTAGGAGAGGACCTTTCAGAGATAACCAGGTAGTAAGTAAATAGTTAAATTTAACTTGGAACCATTCCCAAAATGTCTTTGCAGACGAGCACCTCCATAATACATGCTCAACAATTTTATCCTTACAATACCATATTTGTAACATCAACTTTATGGAACTTGGTCTAGACAACCAAGCCTATGTGAAACATATGACACCTCCATGCTTTGTGTTTGAAAGAAAAATGAGATTTCCAAATTGACTGGCACCTCCCTAGCCAATGTGGTTCAAGGTCCCCCAACCTGTAGCTTTTGTTCAAGACTGAGACCAAAGTTGTTGGGAGTGGGAGTACGAAGCCCCAACTTTTAGAAGACGCCAAGAGTGAAGCATTTTTATATAGTATATATTTTAATATATTTTGATGCATGTTTATTCCAAAAAAGGCATGCAGAATATCGAATTAGCTCAGAAAATATGAAAACATATATTTGTAAACTTTTATAACATAAACTCATAGATAAACCAACAAACACAAAAATTATCAGATCTGATTAGCAGGCTGGAAAACAGACATTTTATGTTATATAGTCATTAACAGTGAAATACTTGGAGCAACAACACAAAAGATACCAGCACAAAAATTTCCGGAAACCCCAGTCCTATGAGGAAAGCCTTATTGAATAGGTCTGAGTACATACATAAAACGTCACAGTTATACTTAGCTAAGGAGGACATACGGTCTGTATGGCTCTGTACAATCACGGGTCTCTTGTCTGGCGGCCGTACAACTCTATGGCACCTTCTGGTTGCAGCTCTGGCTATATTTCTTTAATGCTGGACTGCAACAGACTCACTCTGTTGCTGTAATACACTAGTACAGTACCCTCTTGGATGCTTTACTTCGTCTGTACTAGTCGTACGGACTTCCAGCTTCTTGGTACGATTTCTGGGTGGGTAGATTTATGCTGATATTTTTCTCTTGGAGAGACTATGAACCCTTACTCTGCCTCCTCTCCCTGCACACTAGACTCAACTTGGTCTTCTTTTACTCTGCTCGACCCTCCTTGGCTTGTTTCCAAGATCCATCCTAGTCTTTTTCTTACCCTGCTCGACCCTCCTTAGCTGGTTCGACTCAACCAGATGTTAGATCTCCTTAGAAGAGCCTCACTAGCTTAGATGGATTTCTTCACTTGAGATAATGAGAAATGAGGCCTCCTTGGTTTTGTAACCCTATCCTTTTCTCTCATTTAATCTTGGCCCTTAGATCTTCTCCTCAAGCTCTAGATCTGATGGTGGGGACTTAATCAAGCATTGAGACAACTTAAGTCACATCCAATAGTTGTGACTTAATCTCATGTTGACTTAAGTGATCCCCACCCACATTAAATTGTCTAGACACAAAGGGGGCCCCTTCCACACTACTAGACACCCCTAGTGTGGAAGTACCTGCCCGAGCTACATAATCTAACAAGATTTAAGTAATGGATTAATGATAATCATTAAGGCATCGACCATTTAATACCCATATAACATCAACCAACTTGTAATGAAAACCTATAACATTGTCATCAAGTAATCAACCATAACATGAACCTTCAAGTTCAAGTTTCAATGGATTAACATTTGTGATTATCAAACTATAACAGATAATATCAATCGAGAAATGAAATAGAGCATCATATTCATGACCAAAGAGTTGTAATATGTTGTGAATATTTCATTGTTCAAACTTAGACTATCATATAATGTATACAAAACGAGGCATAATAAAGACAAATGACTCTAAGTTCTAGAAACTAGATTCTAAATTGGTAAAGAAAAATAATTCTGCCATCTACTAAGATTTCGTTGTTAGTGTTTCACGATGAGCCCATGGTGGTAACAAAATGGAACGATGGTGTTCAGAAACACCATTAAACAAGGAAGCACATCTTCGTAAGAAGATCTTAAAGAGCACAATGTATTATGTGTGCAATGTGCTTTTTTTGCATGTCGAATGAGTCTAGAGCCTCACTAATATAGAGATTTAGTGTTTACCCTGTTATCCCCTGCCCTAGGGATACCTAAGGAGATCATGTTTTGAGGTCCACAGGTCCTAAACATGGAGTGCTGAGAGCCGAATGACTTGAGCATAGCCCCGGAGGGCCTCTCTTTTTCTTCAGTGCAACTCAATTACCAACAACAACAATATCCATCCCACTAGCCTGGTCCTGAAGTAGTAGTAAGTCTTGCTCCATGAGGTAATGAGTCCGGGTATCATGGTATGTGTCACTCTGATTATTGAAGCACTTGAATATGTTGCATTGAATTCTCCTTCATTTCATAACGTTTGCTTGGAAATTATGCTCTTTAACTTGTTCATACCCGAGAGGGTGACGTGATGCCCTAGTAAGTTAGTCTCCATTTGGGATGGGTTGCCACTGGGTGGGTCTATGAAAGGTCATCGTTCATTCCTTCCATACTTACTACTTTCCATTTTTATTCCTCTCATTTTCCCCTACTTTTGTTTGGGCATTGGGATTTGCCACACTAGGAAGGGTTGTACTTTGCCTTGTGGGAAGAAGGGCTAAAGGCCCAGAGGGTAAAAGTAGCTAGCAAGAGTTAAAAGTCGAAATGAAACCTTTGAGATGCTTCCCTAGGGATTCCCGAGAAAGTAGTAAAAGGCTTCTTGGTAAGAAAAGGGAACCTGTAAGATAAATAGACACTCAAGGTATTAGTTGGTGGATGGGAGGTCTCATCATGAGCCGACCTATTATGACCATTGGCATGTAGCGGTATGACACTACTATCTATTTGGTCACCAAACCAGGGTAGTGGCTCTTAGTGGCATAGCCAAGCGAAAGGGGGTCTCATCACGAGCCAACCTTCTCATCTCCGTGAAATGCTTGTGGGTAACGCTGTCACTTCTGGTCACCAAGCCAGGACAATGTCCCTCAGCTCTTCCCTTGAAGCATAAAAGAAAAAGATAAAAAACAATAAAGCTAAGAATAAAAGGCATTGAATGGGCTAGGAAAGAATGACATCTATGACAAGGTGCAACTCGCCCTCTACAAAGGCACCCACAGGTAAGATCTACATTTCCCTGTTATCACTGCACCTCATGCCCAAACACTTGTCCCACACCACCTCATATGCACTTACATGACCCAGACTGGTTCTCACCTGGGAAACATCCCAAACTTAAGGAGGATTAGCCCAATAGGACACCCTGAGACCTTCTCCAAACCTGACTGGTTAAACTGCATAATGTCTTTGATTAGTTGTCTGGGTAAAGGGGGGTTTGATGCACATGTTTGGGTAATTTGATTATTAGATGTGATTTACATGCTATGATCCCGATGACTTATGAATCCTTGGAGGGCGTGTTTGTTGTTGCTGCAAGACTTTGCCGTTGGACAGGTACACGTGGGGGAATGATTAGCTCGGACCTCCATGGGGCTGAAAGCCCATAGATGGATACTAAAACCCTAGGCAAGGGCAAGAAGACATCATAGACTTGCACTAGGAAGAAAGAAGGACGTTGCCCTCAGAGACACTCTGACAGACCTACACCCAGAGGGATCTTGCTCTTCCACCTAGACGTTGACCCTTGAGAGCCCATGACGTCATCATTATGGCCTTGGATGTCATCCATAGCTAGTGTTTGCATTTATGAGGGCAGTTGTGTTCTGATTGGCACGTGTGGCATCATCCAGGGCCTTTGGAGGCCAAACATTTTGCATATGGGGCCCAACGTTCCACCCTAGGAGCTTAACGTCACCCTAGAAGGGCATGATGTCACCTTTGGAAATGACTTCAAGGGTTAATTACTTTCATTTATGTAAAAAATGGACTTTTAATGTATTTTGGCCAGGTCGGCCTTTTTATGACCTAAAATTAATTAAAGGTCATTGATACTGTATAAATAGAGAGAAATTACTCTCATGTTTCATCATCACTCATCACACACTTATTGTGGACTGAAATTTGCGCCCTTTTTAAGGGCTATTGGCTGAAATAACTAGTGTGCAACTTCTTGGAGAGGCTTATCTTGGTGTATTTTGGATATTTTTCATGGTGGAAGATTTTCAAATAGGGTTTGGCTTGATTATTCTTGGTGAAGTAAGTAGAAAATATGCAATTTGTTTATGCTAATAAATGTTTGTGGTAAATTTTACTTGTTTCATGTTAAAGATTATGAAATTGCTTGCTTAAACCCTAGGAGAGAAACATAAGTTACTTCTTTCTCTCTTTAGTCTTCTACTTGTTTAAATTTCTCAAGTGCACCTTGTTTAACAAGTAGCTACTAGAGCCCTAAAGTGCTAGTTCTGTAGTAGTTCTACTCTACTTGCCTATTGCATACATTATTTCAATAGTCTAAGGAAGGAAAACTCGCTAGGGCCTAAGATTCCTTACTCTCTAGCAAGTTTCTCTCTAGGATTTGGATGCTTGAGGCCTTGGGTAGCCAACACCTCCCCCATCCATCCCTTCTCCTTTGACAAAGTATTATCATTGCTACTTTGCTCCAAGTTTTGCCGCTGCTATTGTTGACTCCATAAACCCTAAAAAGGAATAGTCTACCATTAAAGTGAATGATTGATCAAACAAACACTCAAACCTTTCCTCTTGAAGTTTTTGCTAACCTTTGCTAACCCTAAACTAGACTAACTCCTTAGCTAACTTGCTGCTGTTGCAAATTAATGCTACAGCCATACTAATTCCTGCAAAATTGCCGCATTCACCTACATAACTCATACTTAGCTCATCCGGGAATCACTTGTGACAATTGCCAATCAACCTACTAGATAAATGTTGAGTTTGCACGGTGTTTTCTTGCAACTTTGAGCACTAATATTTGCTGTTGTTACAAAAGATTGCTATAGCCATCTAACTGCAGCAAATTCTCTGCGATAGTGATATTAAGTGCTAGCTAAACATTGCCAAATTTTCTTGTGACAATTTTTTATCAATTTGCCTAGTCAAAGTTACTTTTTTCTTGTCCTTTTCAGGCAATTTCAAGGCATAATTCTTGTGGCTGTTATAAAATACTCATTGCTTTTATAAACTGTTACATTGCTGCAACTTTATATCAGCTAGCCCATTTTTTGAAGGTGCATGGTCTTAAGAAGCACTAACATCATATTTTTGTACTTGCAAGCTGCTATATTTTCTTGTTGTCTTGTTCTGGGCAGGTACACTCCATTTTACCATTTGCTTCATCCCTCAAAGGCCATAAGAACCTTTTGAACTGAGTGACCAGTGAGAGAGGGATTTTTTTGCATCCTTGCCTTAGTTATCAGCCCTTTAGGTCACCGAGGACGTCTCTCCTGGGGTAATCTTGATATAATGCTAAAAAGAAAGGGGTTTCCTATTAAGGTGACAGTGATAGGTCAGCCCCTGTTATGCCAATCTTGCATCCACTTGCCTTGGGCTTTGGGCAAGTACAGATTATGCGATAACATTTTGGCGCCGCTGCCGGGGAACACTGAGTCAATATTCCTCAACGACACTTTTTCGGTAGGCTTTTCCCTCAAAGTCTATTTCTGCAACTTTGTTTTTACATTGAATTTAAGAGCGTAATTTATTCTTCATTGGGGTTGTTGGATTAGTTGAGAATAATCCCTAATGTAGATGTGCTGACTGCAAATGTCGGGATTAACACTGCTCATGTCTTGGTATTCCCAAGCAAAAGCAAAGTTGTGAGCTTGAAGCAAGCTAATTAACTCTTGCTGGTGGGTGGAATTCAGTTGGTTGTTGATGTTTAGGGATTTTCTTGTTAAGATCTCTGCCATGGTAGTCAGTATGTTTGTAGTTTCTATAATGATTACATCATCTAGGTACCTAAAGTTGGTTATGTTTCTACTACTTTTCGCTGATTCATCAAATATAACCAAATCTTTCATCAGATCTTGATCATTAATCTCATTTTCATTGGATTTCTCAAGGCTTTCTTGAACTTCCACTCCTGGGGGTAAAGATTTTGTATGAAATTTGAAATCATTGTCTTTATTATGGTCTTTCAATGCCAAGGATATGCACATGGTAAGGACAAGCTTAATAGAGGCTCCAACGAGTGCATCCTCTTTCTCTTATACTACCCATTATGGCTCCTCAGCCTGTAGGAAAGGTTTGATAGGAGGGTACAAAGCCAAAGTCTTAAGAGAGTGTCCATGTGTAATGGTCATGTTTTCGGTTCTATAGCTAATGCAAGCATCAACTGTTGCTAACCAAGGTCGACCCAAAACCAAGGGGTAACAATTGAAATGAGACTTTATCTGCAACACCATCAAGTCTGTAGGTATTCCATGGATCTATGGAGACAACTACATCCTGCATCATTCCTTTAGGCTTGACAATGGGCCTATCAATTGTGTGGAGAACTATAGAATTTTTTCCAACAACCTCCAGAGTTTTAACTTGTCCATTGTTTCCTTGGTTATCACATTTATGACTGATCCTAAGTCAAGCAAGGTGTTTTGTATCCTACATTTACCTATGTAGGCATCTATTATATTTTTCTTGGGTTAGCAAAATTTGGGATTGATGACCTTCACCAGCATGAGGTCAACACACTGGCCTACTACATGGATTGTTTGAGGATCCTTCCTCATTCTCCAAGGTTTCGAAAGGCATACTTCCTGGATAACCATGTTGTAGATAGGCACATCCTTGATTGCTTAGATTTGTGGAATTTTGACACACGAATTTTGTAACTTCCTTAAGAAGTCATTGTGAGGTTAGGGTAGTGTCGTGGTTTGTTCAAGCCTCTCCAAAAAAGGTGGATTCTCTCTCTGTTTTCTTGTGGAGAAGGTTGTTGTGGGTGGTTTTGGTGAGTGCATGGTGCATTATGCAAGTGCTCTTTGTCAACTTGTTATGTGGTGAATAATCTGCTGCCACTGTTCCTGAGTGATTGTGGAACACATTATAGACCATAGAATTCATCAAGTATGTTGGATACTTTTCCATCTACTTATTACCTATTGGTTGAATCAACTTATTGTTGGGGTTTAGTGCAGGTTGGGTAGGTAGTTGTGGCTCTTTCTAGAGTTGTAGGTAGTTGTGGCTATTTCTAGAGTTGTAGGTGGTTGTTTTTAGGCGGTGGCAACAAAGTCTGCTGCTATTGCTGTGGCCAACCTTGTTGAGGTCTCCAAGGTTGTTGCAGAATAGGCCATTGTGGTTGTTGTTGCTGTTTGTATCGAAAATATGACATTTTTTTCCCCTGGGGTGTTGCTGCATGCATTGGCCATTGCTGCTGAGTTTGATGAAGTCTTGGAGAATACCACATTTAATGAGAAGCATGGGTCATCTGATTATCCTAGACATAATTGAACTAGTGAGCGTGTTCATAAGGCATACCTTGAAGCATTTTCCGTGGTAGTCCATACCACCTTTTGTTGACGAAGCTCACTTGTTCGATGTTCTCCTTAGCTCCTCGGTAGACACTTTGAAACCAGGAAACAGTCAACATTGTCTTATGTTGTGATTCTTCTCACAAACACTATAGATTTCCAGATCGTTCAATGAGCATACTTCCTTATTGACTTTGGACAGAAAATTGCCAAAGCCTTGTCAACCTCTTCTTGTTTCATTTTGACTTGGAGTGTTCTTGTTCCATTCTTCTCTAACTCATCTAAGGAGTACCAACTTGAGGGATTCTTCAAATCTGCATTTGGTTGCTCTCTTGTAGCTGAATTGGAATCTCTTAGTGTAATCTTCGAACATCTCATCTTCCACTAGGGTCATTCGGAAAGTTTCAAGTCTAGTGTATTCCTAGCTTTGCAATAGTCCTCGATATTTCTCTATGAATGTTTCCTTCATTTGCTCCTAGGTATGAATATTGTTTCCATCAAGGCTCATGGACCAACGTAGTGCAACATCCTTCAAGGTGGATGGAAATAGTTTGAGCTTTTCGACATCAGTCTTGTAGTCATGTTCTACAATGGAGTTCAAACTCAAACAAGAAAGTATCAGGGTCCTCTATAGTAAGGCCATGTAAGCGAGAAAGGACAAAAGGGTTAATATTCTTCATTCTTAGTTGTTAAATTTATAAGCAGCTGCGAGAGCCATTCTCCTGAAAGATGGCTAAGACCCTAGACGAGATCTAGGGCCCCCAGTGCACTCCTGGGGTAAGTGGTCTGGGAACAAATTGATAAAAACCCTAGACAATGTCTAGGGCCCCTGGACTGGGTCAAAGGTACCCATGCCTGGGGCATTGGGTGTCTTGGTCTGGACCAAGCTATTACAAGACCCTAGATGTGTTCTAGGGCCCCTAGATGTGTTCCAGGGAATCCTTGCTTCGTGCTTGGATTGATCCTTGGATGTGTTCCTTGGTGGTTGATACAAGACCCTAGATGTGTTCTAGGGCCCCTGGATGTGTTCCAGG
>ML777357.1:585413-647008 GCA_009831015.1 Picea engelmannii
GTCCTATTGATTAAGCAGTGTTTAGATTTATTGTATGTGCTCCTTGTTTACTGTTTGTTCCAGAACTGTTATAAAATCTGCAGTTATAGATCTGCTGTTGTGTTGATCAAGAGAGCTGATAACACTGTCTATGAACTAGGTCACATTGTCTTCTGATTTTGAATATAGATCTACTGTTACTCTTAGAAGAAGCTTTTCATAAATGTTTGAGATCTGAGTTTATTGCATATAGTTTGAGTTCACTAGTATTGAATGAGCACTGTCTAATCTGCTGTTACTGTTTCTTCCAGAACTGCTATTATAGTTTTAAGATCTGAGATCTATTAATGTTTGTCTTCTTCTACTGCCACTGCCTTGTATAGATCTCTATATGCCTCAGATCTAAGGTGTTTTAGCGTTGAAATTAAAAGAAACTGTTGAATTTTAAAATTACCCTAAAATCTAACATTAGTTCCTTATTTGTTTCTTGAATGGGAAATTGAAAAACCATTTGTTGTTCTTCTCCTCCTTTTGCCATGTTAAAAAGATCAAACCTTGCAAGGTGTCTGGAAAGGTGCAAAAGTTTTTAGCTTGGCCTTCCCTTGAGGTTTGGTAGAGCTCCTAACCACCTTTGCAATGTTCTTGACTATTAGTTGATATGGTGTCTCTAGACCTCCTATAGTAGCTTGTCTAATGAATTCTTCCAATGACTCTTCTTGGTTTTCGTCAGGGATCTCAATTGATTGCTTATAATTCTCAGGTACTTCTTGCTCTTGTATTGTGGAATTTTCCCCTTACCTATTACTTCTTGCTTGTTTTGAACTAGAGTTAATTGGTTTTAGGAGAAAAAGATCCAACTTATCCTCGTGATGATGCATGCATTGTAATTAAGGGAAGCTACTGAATTGGGAAAAAATAGACACCACAGAGTGGCATACTGACTGGTGAATGTCGACCTTCAACATTGCATTTCCTTTATAGTGAAAACCCTAATCTTAGATGTTTTAACATTCCTTAATTTTAGCACCTCCCCAACAGTGGCACCAAAAAGTGATGGGCCACTGATTTCCAATGACTATTAACATTGTTGAATCCTATGGGCACACTTAAATTGTCAATCCGGTTGCATGAACTTCGAGGTGCGATGCACTGCAAGGTATTTCATAGCTGAGATTGAGTATGTTAACTTCTGAATGTTGTGTAACTATGTATGCATGGTTGATGAATACAAACTATCTAATTCCTAAGCATAGAAAAACAATATAACTGCACAATGCATGCTCACTAAAGAAAGCTACTCTACAGTGAATCATTCAAAGGAAATAACAACTACCCTAACCATTCATTAGAAAAGTTGACAAAACTGAATGGTGCTGAAGAAAGTTAAATGATATCAAAAGATAGAAGACAAATGATTTCAACTGAATGTAAATAGCACAAGGAATCACAACTGTTGAAAATGTAAATCACATACACAAATTGAAAATGCAAACACAAAGAATCGCCAACTCTACCTCTTGAGTTGTCCCTCGCTTGAAGGAGAGGATGATAAATTCCTTTACTAAACCCTTGCTACAAGTTGCTGAAATGAAAAAGTTGTAACAATCTACTTCATTGATGGAAATTTTTGAAATTACAGAGTACTCTATAGTGACCATCTGTTAGGCTCTGTCCAATACTATTCGAATGGCTAACCGTCTATGCACTATAGAAATCCCTTTATGTAAATGGGAGTTCTTGGATTCCTCAAAACGGATCTCATGGAATTTCAAGACTACCTACAACTAACTCTTCACCAGTAAATGGTAATGTTTTCTTCGTAGTTAAAATATCAACTGGGAAGCTTCTAAGTAACAACACCATTTGTTCCATCACTCCTCCATCTGCCAGACCTACGAATTTGGTTTTCCTCAACCATTTGTTATGTTGTGTCATGATGTAAATGCATTTTTTCCCTTGTGCCTTGTGTTGCAGAGTTCGTGATAATTCTGCAACTCGATGGTTAAAGGTGATTCTTCAATTATGTCATTGAATGACGTTTCATAACAAATAAACAAAGGGAGACTTGGCAACAATAATAAGGAAGATTCCACAAGAAGCATAAAGTCTCGCAAAGACGAGGAAATAACATTTATAAAACCACTCCGCAACATAATTATTAGCACATTCATATCCAATAACATTTGTAACCCAAATATTCCATCACAAACTTTCATAAAACTACCAAAAGACATCAATTTGCAAGAAAGAACTAAATAAACTGAAATGGCAATAATGTGATAAATTGACAATAGATAAGGTGCAAAAATGGAATGTTTGGGGCTTATAGTGGTTCAACAAATAAGGACAATTCTTAGGCTGATCACCAAAGTCAAATCCAGATGGATAGAGCATCACCATTAGAGGAGAACATGACGACAAGGGAATTTGCATAGTACCAATGAAACCTAGTCTAGATCCGATGATTTCCCATTTGGAGCATGAGTCCTTTGTTTGCTTATAATGTCAAACATACAAAGCATCTCGTTGCAGTGATTCCATGCTTTTCATTAATTCAATTAAAGAGGTGTTTCATGACCTCCAAAATGATGACCATCCCACTCAACCATGTTAAAGTCCCTTTGAAGGACCTACACAACATTTGGCGGCTTTTGGGCCATCCATCACTAAAGTTGGGTTCTATCGATTTGATCATTAGGGGCGTACATTGACAAAAGTCCCACACCTTGCTAGCTAGCATAACTGCTATCTAACAACATCATGCCTCGAGATTTTCCCCTTGATCTAGAGTATGAGGAAGTAGCTAGGAGGAAACTATGTGCATAAACCCCTTGTTTACCTTCCTCATGTGAAGTAGCAACATAATCGCATTTCCAATTGTGCATCAACCAATGCAACTTGAAGGGAAGGAATTTTACCTCTTGAGGGAAGAGTACGAGTATGTAGAGTGGCCATGATGGTTCTAACATTTGGTCATCAATTTTCAATAGAGGCCCACTAACCTTCCATGTCGAAATCATCTTAATGGGTAACTTTTGACAAGTCTTTGCTTGAGCATTTTAAATGAATTTTTAACAGTAACATCCTTGGAGAGGGGCCTATCCAAAGAGACATGCAAACTCGACGATTGATTAGGTAGGGCAGTATTGTGGTCAAGCGTATTGTTATGCGCTGGATTCTCTTGACACTTTGTTGGTACCCCTTGTTATTGGGCATTTGTTTTATCCTTGACACTATACAAAGACATAATGTACCTATGGTTACACACTATATTGACCACTCTTTCTTTGTACCCATTGTTTAATCATTGAAGGCGTAGGGGTTGTGCCTAGTTATTCTACCTTTTTTTTTCATTTGGGCTTGCCGTCACTTGAGTCATTTGAGGTTGAATCGATGGTTTTATGTTTTTCAACAAAATGGTTATGTGAAGATGGAGCAACATGAGAGGTTTCTTATTTATGTAGGGTACAATCTTCAATAATTGAGAAGGAGATAAGCGAATAAAACCACAATTAAGAAGGGTTAAGATAGATGACCTTTTGAATAGAAGTGGAGCCATTGAACAAAAGCCATATCTTGGAATGGAGCTACGTTGAAATATCCATATCCACACAAAATCTAGCAATAGGTGACAAAGTATGCAAATCGTGTTTATCTTCGAAACATTGTAGTATCTTTTGGGTTTGGGCTCTAAAGTGTTTAGGTATGCGAGCATGCTTCATCCAAAAAGGTTATTCATGTTGAGGCACAAAAGTTCTAGTTTGAAAGTCTCATACCAAGGCTACACATATCTCGACAGAGCAGAAATCATCCCAAGTCCATTTAGGAACCTAGCTTGAATCATTGTCTGCTTGTCAAATATTACACATATATAACCCTTTCCCAATCCGTCGAACCTCTAGGGCTCCAACTATTAGTATACCACTTGGAGAGATCCTTTTCGAGAGTCATGTTTCATTAAAAATGGAGAATGACGTGTCTCTACTTTAGCTGTTCATCAATAGTCTTTACCTCTTCATCAATGGAAAAAATCAATATCCGATTCACGTAATTGAGCTTGAGAGTTTGAGCTTAACAATGAGGGATCCCCTTGATTATCTATAGAATACTTTGCTTCAGAGAGGCATTCAAATGGACAATACTGTTTATTTAAACCTTAATTTCATTGACGACATTAGGTGATATGATCATGTTTCCCTCTTTAGGTGCATGTGCACTAGGAAGGGTTCAATAAAGGTATCTTTACTCTTGATATCGATTGTTTGAAATATATAACTTTTTTTGACATGTCTCTTCCTAGTGTATGGGTGAACCTCTTAGTTCTTGCTATAAACAACCTTGAGTCCCTATGGTGTGAAATACTTTTATTGTAATGTCTCTCAAATCAATTGCCCAACAAAGGGTTATTGGTGATAAACTGTAGATCCTCCATCGAGAGTCCTATAAAGCCTCCTTCAACTGCTTCTTCCTCAACAACCAGGGATTTGTTTGTCGGGGTTGTAATAACATTCATTAACTCACTACTGGCATTCATACTCTCATTCGAGGAAGCCATGCTTCCATTTTGCCTACACCGCAAGCTCAACGCATATCTGGTTTTGCAAGGCAACTGATCCTAAGGATTCTTGAAAAACACATAGGAAATGGAGTCATCAAATTAAAACTGAGGTAGGTAGAACCACCAACCACAAAGCTGCCAGAAACCTATAGTACAGCGGATAAAAGACCAAACTCACAAGCACCTATAAGTTACATAACAACCATACAATGGCGCGGCCATAAGAGACTTGTCACAGGAAATGGAGTTAATATATTTCAAAATTGTGGAAAGGGAAGAGTCCCATTTTGATTTTGCAAACCAAAAACTTCCACAAACAGATGCCTCACAAGCACATGTAACCAATAGTTGTAGGAAATGAAGCCAAAATCTGAATTCACGACTAGGGCAGAGTCTTGTTTTTGTTTCACAAGTCACAACCATTGTGAACAAAAGACCTATAATCCCATGTAACCAATAGGAAACAAAGCCACCATAAGCAAAATCACGGCTAGGGAAAATTCCCATTTTGATTTCAAAAACCAAAAGAAAGAATGATGCCCACACCTAGGAAAGCTGCCACAAGAGACTTGTCATAGAAACCTGAACCTGCACAACAAACAACCACACCAACAACCAGACTAAAGTCTCATGTTGGCAGCCTCCTTCCCTCATGGACTCATTTGGTGTCGTTTAGTCATTCAGGATGTCCTTTTTCTCCTTTACTTCTTGGCATAAAATGGAAGGCATTGCAAATGACCTAAGTCACAGGACACAAAGACACGAGACAGGGAGGACACGAAAATGCGAGTATCCGACACAGGACACATCGACCTTGGAAATAAGACATGGTGGACATGTTATATTTAGGACATAGTGGACATGTTACTTAGCAAATGACATTTGTGTTTGTTTCCTAGCCAAGTGTCTGAAGTTTTTGTAAAGATTGATGTAACTTATGTAAGCCCTTGAAAGGACTACACTAGAAGTTGAGTTATAGAATGAAATACAGTTAAAAAATAGGTAATTGTTAATATAATGGAAGGAGTAGGGGACTTGAGATCCCCTATTTCAATCAGGACTTTGCAATGCAATTTTCGTGGGCAAACACACAGTAAAATAGTTTTTTCTTTTATTTTTGACAAAAAAATGTAAGATAAAAAGAAAGGAAAATGCTTTGTCAAGACTCAAAACACACAACACATAATTGAGGATATATCTTGTTCAAGACTATATCATCTTAGAATGATATTTTTAGTACGGAATGGAGCAAAATACAAGAGAAAATTGAAAAATTTGTCTAGGAGTTTACAATAAATAATACTATTAGGAAGCAATAGACTCTTGAGTAATGAAAGCGAAAAATGAAAATTTTACTATGAGGTTAGAACAAGTAATTATCTTTGTACGACTAGCTAATGCATATACATATAAGTAATATTTAGACCACACACTTACTCAAATTATTTGGCTTGCAGGTCGTAGATCTGTCATGTAGCAATGAAGTTTTCATTTTGTAAAAGCTTTTTGCCACTTCTGATCAGTATGAAACTTCAATCAAATGGGCATGCGTAGATGCTCATAAAGAATTTATTGTTGGGGTGCTAAGTTCGGCTTTCTTCAACAGATAAAGACATTCTTGTGGATAAAAGAAAATACATTCGTGAATAGATATTAGTGTGGTGTGCTTTAAATAAGTTGATAGATATTTGTAGCTTAAGAAATCATTTGGGATGAAATAACAAATAATTACAAATTATTGTAATGTCTATTATATCACAATCTATTTAGAAGGATATTTTGATTATGTGCAGGATGCTGCAACCAAAATAATGTCATTTTCGCAACAAGGACCTAGAGCAGTTTGCATTCTTTCGGCAAATGGTGCAATTTCTCATGTCACACTTCGTCAGCCTGCAACTTCTGGTGGAACTGTAACTTATGAGGTTTGCCTGTGAACTCCTATTTAACCTATGATATTCAGTGTTTACTGTTTACACAATTCTTTACAATAATATATAAAATCATTTCTTGATATGATGTTTGAATGCCATTAAAAATCAATTTCCTTGTTCCACTGCCTAGATTGGTATCTCAGCTTTCATTTCATTTATATCATAATCAGGAGCTGACCATGTGGTAACGAGAGATATAGGGAATTGTAATCAGGTAATTTCAAATTATTTGGGAACAAGGAGCCATGGTAGTGCTATTGACAGCTCCAGATATTGAAGTGTAGATGCTTTGTCTATTGTTTGATATGAAGTTCTTGAAGCTCCCTTAAGTCATGCCTTTTGTAGACAGCTAAAAGTCCTGTGGGAGTAATACAGACTTTATTTTCTTGAATCTTGAAGGCACTTCATGTACTGATGTTAGGAGGGATTCGGAATATAATAGATACTCCTCAAGAAGGGCAATTATCAATATATAGTTAGATGGAGTTGGACTATGAAGAAGGTTTGGCATATAGAGCACTAAGTGAGCTCATTTTGTTTGCAGACAAATTTAGAGGTTTAGAGGGCGGATGCTATGTCTATCATTTGATTTGATTTCACATGCTTAAGTCGTGCCTTTTGTAGTTGAGCACCTTTAGATGGAAGTCCTATTGGTATAATAGATATTTTTTTTTCTTGACTCTTGATGACACTCCCTGTATGGATATTGGGACACATTGAGAACATAATAGAAACTCCTCAAGGAGGCTAACCATTGATATTTGGTTAAAAAAGCACAAGATATGGCAAACATTTTGGGAGTAGACCTCTAAGTGAACACAAAATTGTCCCACAATAAGAGCAGATTCTGAGGGATTATTTGTGGTTAAAGTATGACAGGGAGTGGGGTTTTCCATTGGTTCCTTTGGATGTGTGCACCATACCCAAGGACGAGGGGGGCCTTGGATTGATTGTTGTTGCTATGTAGGGAAGCATTCTTGCAACCAAATGGGTGGTACATTGTCTGGAGTGTTCAACACCTTGACATGTTTTGTTTCAATAGCAGGTGCACTTTGCACAACATATAGGTCGAGTTTCAGGGGCTTTTGGACTATGTGACATCATCTCATCGTCCCACTTATTTCAGGTGTTTGGATCTTTCATCTTCAAGAGCATTTGGACAACATGGAAAAGTTGCAAGATTGGTTCGTTGCCACTAGGTGGTCAATCGGGCAGGTTGGGATTTGACTTGTCGAACCATTTGGAGTTGGCAGGATGAAGGCTTTTGTGTTGTTGAGTTACTTGGTTTGTTTTGGAAGGATTGGGGTTGGTGCTTGTTGATAATTACAGTTGCGTGAGACATCCTCCAGGACATAGACTGAGTGAGTCGGCCTGAGAGAGAGCCCATGAGTTGGGTTTGCCCATGAGATGGTGTGTTGTTCCTCTCTGAGACAGAGAAGGAATGTTGTGTGCCCCAGTGTAGGGAAGATGCCCATGAGCTGGGTGTGTCATTCTCTTTGAGACGAAGATGGAATGCTGTGTGCCCCTGAGAAGGGAAGATGCCCATGAGATGGGTGTATCGTTTGAGATGAAACGATGTGTACCCCTGTGAGGGGTGAAGGAGCCCATGTGATGGGTTTACTGTTCTCCTATGTCCAGAGAGTTAAGATGATGTGATACTCACAGATGATTCTACTGTGAGAAGCAGTGAGATAGAGATCTGTTGAGTAGGACGTTCCTCTGGTTGAGCAGAGGTGGACGTGACCCTAGTGGTTGAGCATTAGTGAGTGTGTATTCTGATGATTCTCCTGTGAGAAGCAATGAGATAGAGACTTGGATGTCCCTATGGCCGAGCACAGGTGGACGTGCCCCTAGTGGCTGAGCACTAGTGGGTGTATGAGATCCCTTGCTATATTGTCTAAGAGTCAGACTTACTTGTAACCCTAATTGTGATGTAAAGGGTATAGGTCGGCCCCACCATAAAGTGAAAGATAATTATTGTAAAAGATAATTAATATGGTAATTATGAATTATATTTTGAGTTATTGAGGTTGGCCTTGTTGTGCCAATAGACACTACTTTTGATGTGTCCATTATAATATAAATAAAGGTGATTTCCCCATTAAGGAAACATAACAAAAGTATGAGTTTGGAAATTTCAGCAAGTACTTGTTCTTGGGTTGAAGTGCGCACCTCTCTTGGGCGCTAGTCTTTTAGGTTTTGTGAGCACCCTTTTGTGTGCTAGGTTTACGGTGTGGGAGGTCTTTCTCTTGAAGAATATTGCAAAGGATTGGCTGGGTTTTCTTCCCTTGTTGAGAAGGGTTTCCCAGGATACTTCTTGTGTACTTGTTCATGGTATTTCTTCTTGTGATCTTGGTTGCTGCAACAAATTGTTTATGGTGTAATTGCAATTGTCTATGGTTCAAGTAAAATGCTAAAATTGGAATGAACTTCATGCTTGAGCCTAGCTTAATGAAAAATCAACATGGTATCAAAGCATAGGTCTTGAAGAACCCATTGCACAAGCATCTACCAGTCATCCTCTCACTTATGCAGAACCGTACGACTCTCCTAGGGTTTCCAGAAAATCCGTACGACCCTCCTTTCTAAGGTGTTCCAACACTTAATACTTGGACGCCGGGGATAAAAAGTGCATAGGAGTGTACAACCTCCTTCAACGCACCTCCAACAATATTCAGATTGCATTTTCGAGCAGTTTGATCTTTTGGCCCTAGGGTTTCTAGGGTTTCACAATTTTCTTCAGAAATTTCAGAATTAGGGTTTCTGCAGCTCATTGAAGGAGCTCTTCAACTCACCAGTGTTCTCCTAACATTCAAGGCTTATTGTTGGCAGTCATAAGCCCAACAAAACCTAAGGTTGCTAGCCTAGCCTAGCCTAGCCGTTAGGTTTTCTAGCCTAGTTGACAAGGGTTTGTAAAGAATCTAAAAACACGACGAACAAAACTATGATGACAGACAAGCTTGATGGATCAAGCAAATTCAGCTCATGGAAGCCAAGACTTCAGAGATATGAAGACATCAACATTTCAACACTCTCAGGTATGGTTCCTACTAATGATGATACTTAGTTAATTGATAGTGATGCCTCCAGGGACATGACTGATTTTAGAGATCACCTATCTAATCTTGTTGAGAAAGAGACAAATCTACGTGTTGTCCTTGGAGACGATGCCCGATATAATGTGAAAGGGGTTGGAACTTCTACCTTCTAACTAGATTCTGACGTGCAACTTCAACTAAGTGAAGTACTATATGTACCTGGGATGAAGAGGAACCTTGTCTACATTTATGCCTTAGAAGACAAAGGCTACAAGGTTAGCTTTTCTGAAGGAAGAGTTCTTGCATGGCACAAGGACTCACATATAAATTCTGCCAAAGTAATTGGTGTTCGAGAAAGCATCTTATACAGATTGACCACAGACCAGTCCAGGCCCTGTTTACATAATACTATTAGCTTGAGTGAGCTATGGCATAAGAGACTTGTTCACATTCATTATAGAGCTCTCCCAGCTCTAAGGAAAATGGTAACATGCCTTCCAGAGATACAGATTCAATATAAAGGTGTTTGCAAAGTTTGTGCTCTTGGCAAGAATGTTAAAGGGTCCTTCTTGAGTAGTGACAATAGATCCAAGGAAATCTTGGACTTGATACATTTAGATGTGTGTGTGCCAATGACTGTTGCCTCCCTGAATGGATATTTGTACTATGTACTCTTCATAGATGATCACTGTCGGAAAACTTGGATTTACTTCCTGAAGAACAAGGATGGAGTCCTTGCAAAATTTCAAGAATTCAAAGCTCAGGTTGAGAACTTGACCGGAAGAAAGATCAAGGTACTAAGATAAGATAATGGAGGAGAATACACCTCCAAGGATTTCAACAATTTCTGTATTGAAGCAGGGATCAAGAGGGAGTACATAGTTCCTTACAACCCTCAACAAAACGGGGTTGCAGAGAGGAAGAAGAGAACTATCATCGAGGCAACCAAAGCAATGATACATGATCAGAGTCTACCTATGACTCTATGGGCAGAAGTATGCATGACAACAATATATGTTCAGAACAAGAGTCCTCATCAGATCTTGAAGAACATAACTCCAGAAGAAGCCTTCACCTGAGTGAAGCCTGAGATTGGACACTTCAGGATATTTGGGTGCCTAGTATATTTTCATGTACCCAAAGAGAAGAGATCCAAGCTAGACCCTTCAGGGAGAAAGGGTATATTTGTGGGATACAGTGAATCTTCGAAGGCATATCGAATCTACATCCCTGGACAGACACAAATTGAGATAAGCAGAGATGTTACCTTTGAAGAAGAGATAGCGTTCCAAAGATCCAGAGAATCTTAGATGGAGATTGACAGTGAGACAATACCTTCTCCCCCTTGAGTAGTTCAGAGGGAGACATGCATTATTCCAGTTGATCCAGTTGCTCCAATTGATATGCCCAGAGATGTTGCAGTAGGGCATAAAAGGCCTGCTTGGGCTCGACAGACTCTACAGGAGGCAGAGGGACATGCAACCCCTCAAGTGACATCCCGAGAGAGCAAGAGACCAAAGAGATTTTCGAGCTACCTTTCAGCCATGAGCCACATCATTGACTCTGAGCCCTCTTGTCATGGAGAAGCTACAGGTGAACACGTATGGCAAGATTCCATGACAAAAGAATATCAGTCTATCTTGAAGAATGATGTATGGGATATTGTTCCGAGACCAGAAGGGAAGTCTGTAGTGACTTCCAAGTGGATTTATAAAATCAAGCATGCAGCTAATGGAACTATCGAGAAATACAAAGTGAGATTTGTAGCCAGAGGGTTCTCACAAGTAGAGGGAGTTGACTATGATGAGACATTTGCTCCAGTAGCTCGATACACTTCCATCCGGTCTATCATTGCACTAGCTGCATCCATGGGTTGGAAACTACATCAGATGGATGTAAAGACAACCTTTCTCAATGGTGAGATTGAGGAAGAAGTTTATATCGAGCAACTAGAAGGATTCGTGATACACAACAAGAAATCTCATGTGTGCAGGTTGAAGAAAGCCCTCTATGGACTAAAGCAAGCACCTTGTGCTTGGTATGAGAAAATGGATGGATTCTTGATGAGTTTGGGCTTCAACAAGAGTATTGCTGATCCAATCCTATATTATCACATTGTTGGCAACGAGTGCTTAATCTTGGTCCTATATGTGGATGACCTATTCCGCACAGGTTCAGAGAGACTCATTGTTGAATGCAAGCAAGCATTGACTGCTAAATTTGAGATGAAGGATCTAGGTATGATGCCCTACTTCTTGGGACTAGAAGTATGGCAGAGGATTGATGAGATTTTCTTGAGTCAAGGAAAATATACAGTGGAGATATTAAAGAAGTTTGGTATGACAGAATGCAAATCCATGCCTACACCAATGGTGATGGATTTGAAGAAAATGAATGATGTTGATTCAGGCGAGATTGATCCACACTTGTACCGACATCTGATTGGATCACTGATGTATCTGGTTAACACTGGACCTGATATATGCTATGCAGTGAATGTGCTTAGTCAGTTCACGAGTCAACCGAGACAGACTCACTGGATATGGCATGAGATATGCCTCCAGTGTAGACTTGAGTTTATCGGGATATGCCGATGCAGATTGGGTAGGGAGCGCAGTGGACCGGAAGAGCACCTCTGGTTGTTCCTTTACTTTGGGGTCTTCCATGGTTTCTTGGTACAACAGGAAACAGAGCTCTGTGGCGTTGAGTACCACAAAGGCAGAGTATGTAGCATTCAGTGTGGCAGTCTGCGAAGCAGTGTGGCTTCACAAGCTTCTAACAGATTTATTTGATCATGAGATGGATCCTACCACTATCCATTGTGATAACCAGAGCTGTGTGAAGCTCTCTGAGAACCCTATGTTTCATGATAGATCGAAACACATTGAAATTAAATATCACTATATCAGAGACATGGTGTAGAGGAAAACAATACACATGCAATACCTTCCTACCCATGAGCAGATTGCAAATATCTTCGCCAAATCGCTTGCCAAGACGAAGTTCGAGTACTTTCGTGAGAGACTTGGCCTGGTGGAGAATACCTCCCTAACTGAGAGGGAGCGTTGATGATTATTGCCAAGACGAAGTTCGAGTACTTCTGTGAGAGACTTGGCCTGATGGAGAATACCTCCATAGCTTAGAGGGAATGTTGATGACTATAGCCAAGACAAAGTTCGAGTACTTCATGCGAGACTTGGCCTGATGGAGAATGCCTCCCTAGCTGAGAGGGAGTGTTGATGATTACAGCTGCGTGAGACATCGTCCAGGACATAGACTGAGTGAATCGGCCTGAGAGAGAACCCATGAGTTGGGTGTGTTGTTCCTCTCTGAGACAGAGAAGGAATGTTGTGTGCCCCTATGTAGGGAAGATGCCCATGAGTTGGGTGTTTTGTTCTCTCTGAGACGGAGATGGAACGCTGTGTGCCCCTGAGAAGGGAAGATGCCCATGAGATGGGTGTATCGTTTGAGATGAAACGATGTGTACCCCTGTGAGGGGTGAAGGAGCCCATGTGATGGGTTTACTGTTCTCCTCTGTCCACAGAGTTGAGATGATGTGATACTCACAGATGATTCTACTGTGAGAAGCAGTGAGATAGAGATCTGTTGAGTAGGATGTTCCAGTGGCTGAGCACAGGTGGACGTGATCATAGTGGCTAAGCACTAGTGAGTGTGTATTCTGATGATTCTCCTGTGAGACACAGTGAGATAGAGACTTGGACGTCCCTAAGGATGAGCATAGGTAGACGTGCCCCTAGTGGCTAAGCACTAGTGGGTGTATGAGATCCCTTGCTATATTGTCTAAGAGTCAGACTTACCTGTAACCCTAATTGTGATGTAAAGGGTACAGGCCGGCCCCACCATAAAGTGAAAGATAATTAATGTAAAAGATAATTAATGGTAATTATTAATTATATTTTGAGTTTTTGAGGTCGGCCCTGTTGTGCCAATAGACATTACTTTTGACGTGTCCAGTCTAATATAAATAAAGGTGATTTCCCCATTGAGGAAACATAACAAAAGTATGAGTTTGGAAATTTCGGCAAGTTCTTGTTCTTGGGCTGAAGTGCGCACCTCTCTTGGGCGCTAGTCTTCTAGGTTTTGTGAGCACCCTTTTGTGTGCTAGGCTTATGGTGTGGGAGGTCTTGGCTGGGTCTTGAAGAATATAGCAAAGGATTGACTGGGTTTTATTCCCTTTGTTGAGAAGTGTTTCCCAAGATACTTCTTGTGTACTTGTGCATGGTATTTCTTCTTATGATCTTGGTTGCTGCAACAAATTGTTTATGGTGTAACTGCAATTGTCTTGACTCTTTGGTTCAAGTAAAATGCTAAAATTGGAATGAACTTCATGCTTGAGCCTAGCTTAATGAAAAATCAACAGTGCTTTGGTCGTTTTCTTTTGTAGTATGATCTTCATCAGATGTATTCCATGCTTTATTAGAGGCACTTGTTATCCCTAGTTCTTAACGCTCACTAGTGCTTTATGGGCTTGGTGGATTGGTGGAATTGGATTGGCGCATTTTTGCTTGGTTTGTTATTTATCAAGGCCCTTTTATCCAAGGCTAGGTTGGCTAAGAGGGGATTCTCAGTTGACCGTTGTCCAGTTTGTTGTAGGCCAGCGACAATGAAACATATCGTTTCGGTGTGTGAGGTTTCCACACAGTGTTGGAAGTACCTTTAGGACCGCTGTTATCATCCAATCTAGCACTTGCGCAAAGCCTTCACAAGATGCAAGATAATTGTAACATATGGAAGTAATGGCCATTGTCACCTAAGGAAGTACTTCCCTCGTTTTAGTGAAGGATAGAGATCCAACACAAGGGAGGCTTCCCTAGCAACCTCAAAGTATCATAGCAAGCTAAGTCAAGTCTACAACCCCTTATCTTGGTTACTTGATTCTACCAGCATCAAGGTCAATGTCTTCAAGGCATGGTCGAAGATCAAGCATTATTATTAGTTTGAGTGTGAAATTCTAGTTTGTTTTCAGCAAGTTCTTTCAGTTTGTTTTCAACTTTCAGAGGTTCTCATTTCAGCATGTGTATAAGCAGTTTTTTGCACAGTAGATTGCAGTGACAGTAAATTTTAGTTTGGGTTTTCGGTAGTGGACTTTCATTCCAGTTTTCCACTTTGCAGTATTATTGGATTTCCAATATAATTTTCATTTAGCAGAAGGTAGATGGATCTACAGAGTGGGTTTGACTGCAACTTTCAAATTGGGAACAACCCAATGGATAGGCATTGGATCTGCAGTTCTATGGCGCCTCGTAGGGAGGGCACCATCCCCATTGGAGCCGATGTTATCACATGCTAAATTGTTTGCAGACTTGTGTAAAAATTTAGTAATTTGGCCAAGATGGCTTGAAAAAGGGTGATTGTATTTTTGGGATTCACTGCATTTGATTTTGGTGTTCTTTTTAATTGTGGCATTTTTTTTTCTAAACTAAATTTGTCGTCGAGCCTTATGTAGAGTTTAACTATTTAAATCAAAATATATTGGGGCTCATAACGCCCAATCTCCAAGTCCACGAGCCAAGCCATCACAACACAAAGCACCAAAGTCGAGACCAAGCGCCAAGTCATGAAGAGGAGAGCCCACAAGGAGTATTTCTTTTTCCCAATGCATCGATATACCATAAACACACTGACACACATATACAATAGAGAAGCATTGTTTTTGAGCAACGTGGGATAATTCCCATATGCAAATAAAAAACACGCACACCAACATCGACATTGCATATCAAGAGCTCGAGGATGTGTCACAAGGAAACAATTGAGAACATGTGTAAGAATAGATAACGTTTATGCATGTGTCCATGCATTGAAGCTACTAAGTGTTATTGTGCCGATGACAATCTCCCACGGGAATGTGAAGAGGTATATTGACAACATGCCCCATTCAACATTGAAACCTTTGCATTCAGGCGCCAAATGTTGATGGAGGATGTGCACTCTCAAATCCATCTCACATGTTTAAGCATTAATGCATAGTCGACTACCAAAAGACATATCACATCTTCAGTTCAAACACTAAGTGCCAATAGAAAATGTGTAGGTGTTAAATGTAAGTCGAAAGACAGAGAAATGACTCGACAACGCCAAAGAGCTCAGAGGAGTTTGTGTAAGGTTGCCTATATTTGTGCTTGGCATCCAACCAAAGTTTCTTTTTATGGTTGCCAGGGCTGGTCAAAATGGTTACCATCATCGCACTAAGATGAATTTCAGCATAATCTGAAGGTTTATTGAGTAGATGGTCAGATGATAAAACACCCAAATCTCAAGAATCTCCTTCTCCAGGTTCCTTCCAAGCTTCACCACATGGGGGTAAATTTCAGTTTGGAGAGCACGGTCAAGATTGTTATCACGCAATTTGTACTTGCCCAAAGCCAAAGGCAAGTGGGTACTAAATTTGTGTAACAAGGAGGATGTCCTATCACTGTCACCTTAATAAGAGACCTCTTTCTATTTAGGAATGATAGCCCAAGGGAGACGTCCTTAGTGACCCAGGGGTTTGAGAAGGCTAAGGCAAATGTATTAAGAAAGTCCCACCCCTCTCACAGGTCACTCTGATCAAAAGTTCCAAGGGTTTTAATGAGATGAAGCAAAACAATATTTAAGTGTACCTGCCCAGAACAAGACAACAAGAAAAGATGCTATTTGCGAGTACCATATGATGTTAGTGCTTCATAAAACCATAGAATTTTGATAAAAAGAATAAGCTGATATAAAAGCTGAAGCAATAGAAGTATTTATAACAACAATCTCTCTCTGTATATATATATATATATATATATATATATATATATATATATATATATAGCAACAACTTCACAATTATGCCTCAATAATGCTTCAAAAATGACAAGAAATGATAACATAAACTTGACAAAATGATAGCAATTGTCGGAAGCAATAATAGCAATGTATAATCAGCTTTAAATCTTGCTTTTAAGATGAATTTGTTGCTGTTATAGATGGCTGTAGCAATCTTTTGCAACAACAGCAAATTAGTTAGTAAGTTAGTCTAATCTAAAGTTAGAAATAGTTAGTAAAAGTCTTAAGGTAGATGGTTTAAGAGTTTGTTTGGTCAATCAATCACTTGTAAGGTGTGAACTAGTGCCTTTTAGGGTAAATGGAGTCAAAATTTGCAGCGACAATTCTTAGAGGGAAAACAACAAATGATAATGGATGAGCGAAAGGAAAGGGAAGATGATTGAGGTGTTAGTAACCTAAGGCCTCAATATTTAAAACCCTAGAAGGAAAAGATGCTAGAAAGTAGGTAACCCTAGGCCCTAGTGATTTCCTTCTTCTTTAGATCAAACTTGAAATAAATGTATGAAGCTTAATGAAGTAATGCTACTAGAGTGCTACAAAGGTAGGGCTCTAGTATATTCTTCAAGGTAGATGTTCTCTAGCAAAATCAAGTAGGTGAAGAGTTATAAAGAAAAGGACAATAACATGTGCCCTTCTCCTAGGGTTTCAAAGTAGCAATTTCATAATCTTAGAAACGAATAAGCAAATGTACCATACCCATTCAAATTAAATAAGGATTGCAGATTTTAACTTCATCAAGAATAATCTAGCCACAAACCCTAGTTGAAGACTTTCCACCATGAAAATGCAAAAATACACCAAAAATAACCTCCTCCAAGAGTTAAGCACCACTTAATTTAAGCCAATAAGCCTTAAAAGAGGCCTAATTTCAGACCTGACACTTGTGTGAGTGAAAGATGATGAAAAAATGAGAGTCTTAACTCTCTATTTATACAATATGAATGATCTTTAATTACATTTAGGTCAAAAAAGGCCGACATGGCCAGTTTACATAAAAAATCCAGTTTTACATAAAATTAACAATTCAAAACCTTAATTTGCCTTTAGGGATGACGTCATGCCCCTCCTAGGGTGATGTTAGGCCCCTTATGGAACGCTAGGCCTCCAAAGTGAAATGTTAAGCCTCAAAAAGCCTTGGAAGCTGCCACACGTGCCAACGAAGCCGTGCTCATGCTAAAACCCTAACTGGATGACGTCAAGGCTCAAAATGATGTCGTCAGGGGCCTTCAAGGGCCAACGTTAGGGTGGGAG
Organism: Picea engelmannii; assembly: GCA_009831015.1. Taxonomy (NCBI): domain Eukaryota; kingdom Viridiplantae; phylum Streptophyta; class Pinopsida; order Pinales; family Pinaceae; genus Picea; species Picea engelmannii. The sequence goes on from ML777357.1 coordinate 603,008, forward strand.
GGCAAGACCCCCAAGGTCCAGGCTTGCCCAGGTGTCTCTGGTGGAACGTCCTCCTTCTCTGGTGCAAGCCTCTGGTATCCCTCTGCCCCTGGTTGGGGTCACAACATCCATCTGGTGGGATTTCATCCCCATGGAAGTTCGAACGAATCATCTCCCCATGTGTACCAGCCCGTCGGGCATGGTCCTGCAACAGCAAGAAGTACGCCCTCCATGGGCTCATAAGTCACAGGGATCATAGCAATGCCAATCACATCTAGTTATCAAGTTACCCAAACATGTGCATTAAACCCCCCTTTACCCAGACAAATGCTCAAAGACGTTATGCTACTTAACAAACCAGGTTTGGGGAGGGTCTTAGGATGTCCTATTGGGCTAATCCTCCTCAGGTGTGGGGTGTTTCCCAAGTGAAGATTAATATAGGTCATGTAAATGTATGAGATGGTGTAGGGAATGTTTGGGCAAGGGGTGCAGTGATGATAGGGAAATGTAGGTCTTACCTGTGGGTGCCTCCGTAGAGGGTGAGCTGCACCTTATCATGGATGCCATGATACCCGGACTCATTACCTCATGGAGCAAGACCCACTGCTACTTCAGAACCAGGCCGATGGGATGGATGCTGCTGCTGCTGATAGATAGGAGGCGCTGAAGAAAAGATGGGCCCTCCAGGGCCAAGCTCAAGTCATATGGCTCTCGGTACTCCATGTCTAGGACCTGTGGGCCTCAAGACATAATCTCCTTAGTTATCCCTAGGATAGGGGATAACAAGGATGACAAATTCTGTGATGTTATGGATATGCAAGAGAAATTGGCTAAACTAGATCATGATATTGATGGTGAAATGGTGCAGAGTTTGGATTTAATACCTCAGTATGATAGTCTGAGAACGACTAGCCTAAGCCCTTGCAGCATCACTGACGATAGTGTGCCACATGATTGCTCTATAAAATTCAAAGAGAGCTGCTATAATTCAGAGTTTAATACCTCTGAATGTCATGGTGACGAAAAACTACTGGGAAGGTGTCACAATGCTCTGGATGGAATGGAGTTACTCTCTCAAAATAAAGGCTTGTCCCAAATAAGAAGATTTATGAGTTTGAAATATCCTAGACCCTGATGTAGAAAGCTAAAGAAAATGATGTTTCTCTTTTATTTCCAACGGATGTAGCAATTGCAGATAAATTTGTCATTGGAAGAAGAGTAGAACAAATTTGGCCTCTGAAATAACTATTGTAGATTGGAAGAACATGAAGATCTTTTAGACAAAAGGATGGCGCAACTCTGAAATCTTATTGCACTATGAGCTTTCTCCTCGAGCTTAAAATATAGAGCCAGGGCCATTTGGGGAAAGAACTCGAGGGTTTTGGTTTATTTTTGACAGAGACAGGTCATGAATCTCTTGACAGTAAGAAAACTGTAGATGCCTTCAAACTTGGAAGTTAGAGGTTATTACAGAAGTGATCAAAACTGCAGATGGATGCTATGTTCCAATTCTAAAATTAGCTTCTCAGCAGGTGATGATGGTATCTTCAGTACATTAGACATATCGACGAAGGATGAGATTGATTTCAATTCTGAATCTCAGAAGTTTGATAGTTTGAAAGTATTTGAAGAGTTCCAAATGGAATACACACATTTGCCAAAGCTTACATTTCAAACAGGCCAGGATTCAGACAGTGGGATTGATGCACAAATAGACTTTGGACTAGATGCTGGTGTTTTGCAGCAGGAAATCGATCTTCATCGTCAATTTGAGTGGATGAATGTCTTATCCAAGATTGAGAATAGTTCTCAAGTCTTTGTTTGTGTTGGTGTAATTCGGAGTTTACCCATGATGGTCTTGATGAGGAGCTTCAAGCAAACTCTTATAGCTTCATTTGTTTACACTACAAAAATAAGATTCCAGTCATGCTGGTATTCAGGGAACAAGCAGGCCAACTCATTATCAGTTTATGTGGGATGGTGAATTTTGATCTGTTTCAGAATCCATTAATTTTCCCTTTGAAGAAGCGTAAATAGCAGGGGTATTTTAAATTAACTAGTCAACAAACCAATGAAGAAAAAGTGAAAGAGTCCTCGCTGCGCAAGTCCGCTACACATCTTCTGAAGCTCTCTGTTGTGCAGTGAGCACGCTGCGTAACTATGAAAGGGACCTAGTCAGCTCATGAATCAACAATCAAACGGACATATGTGGCAGAACAGACTCAGTTTATAGGAAACAATCTCGATATATCAGACAACAGTCAACAGATGGCAGAGTTTTTCAAGCACAAAATCACAATTAAAGAATCTTGGTCAGATTGATAATAGGACATGTGGCAGAGCTTATTTGAAGATTCCTAAGACTAAGATCAATATCAGCGAGGAGTTCGAGATTCAAAGGTATCTGGCACCAAAGCAACAAGTCAAAATTCCAGGATTTGAAGAAGAATTTAAGGAGAATATCCAAGCATTCAGATGTACAGATGGCAGTAAAGTGTAGATTTCAAGGGATAAGTCCAAGCTTCACAAGACCAAAGTCTCCTTCGTTCGAGGCTTATTCTAGCCTAATTTTATTTTTAGTATGTAGATTGGATTTGATTCCAAGAAATTAGAGATAGTTTGTTATTTTATTTGTCTATTCATTTCATGATTTGTAATGGAAGAGGGGTTCGACTTTCAGCCAGAGAAGCTATTGGACTGTATGTCAATTTCTCAGAACATCCTTATGAATTAATACAGAAGTACTGTGCTTTTGGAGGCAAAGATTCATCACGGTGATGTCCTCGGTGTGTTTTTCCTGTTAATGCTTATCTCCATTATTGTTTGTTCTTTCAAGTTTCTAGTATTTAGCTGAGAGTAAATGTTTGGAATTCATCTAGATTTGATGCTCCATTCATACAGTTAATACTTGTTTAGGTGTTAAGGATTTCATGTTCAGAATTCATCTATATTTGGTGCTGTGTCCACGGCGATCTATCTCCTTTCTGTTTTTCTTCTAAAGTTACATTAAGAACTCACCCTTTGTTAGGTGCTCTTAGTGTAATTGGTTGTCCTTTTCTCTTTACTGCTGCCATTCAAATACCGATCATTTGTTGAAGAACAATACTTACTTTGCCTTTGCTTTCTGAGAGTACACCATCAACTATTGACTCAATATTTTTAAGTTTCAGGCTTTGACTCCATTGCCCAATGGTTTCCTTCTCTTGCTTGGCCTACCAACCCTTTAAAACAAAAAACCAAACCCATCCTATTGCAAAATCTGACCTCTGTGCATTTAATGATGAATCCTTTGAGCTATTAATAGTCATTAGACCTCTGATAGAGCCCTCTCTGGTTGGAAGGGTTAGAGTCCAACCTAAAGTTGGTTTGAGGTTACCTTGGGGTTTCTTTGATACAACCTAGAGAAATTACCAAGTGATAACAGTTAGATCGTAGGCTGCAACTTTGGTTAGCTCACACCTGACACCCCGCGACCCCACCAGGGTCGACAATGGGCACCACGGTCCAATGCGCACTCGGGTCCAAAGTCCAAAGGGACGGGTTTTTATTATCAACTATTCTCCCTCCTTTTCTTCCAAGTTTTTTGCTTTATCCTATGAAAACACCAATAAAAATAAAGAGTGACAAATTCAAATATCTATGTTTTTCCTTTATCCTTTAGGCTTTGCTAAAGCCAAGAAAATAAATGGAGTGACTGACAAATTAAATTTTTGAAGAGTTTTTTTTAAGATAAACTTTATATTTTAAATGGATTGAGTGACAAACTAAAATTTTTAAGAGAGTTTTTTTTCAAGGTAAAGTTGATTTATAATTGGTTTATGGCCTCAAAATATTTTTAAAAGCTAAGTGGTTTTAAAAATGTACCAAAACTTTCTATAAAATTTATCCAAATCATAATTAAATAAAATTATAACTTTCCATTAAAGTGTAGTATGTCGAATTTAATGCTGAATTTTATTATCAAAATTTTCATTGTGAAATTTTTGTCGAACTTCAAGGTTGTTGAACTCGAATTCGAATTTGAACCAGGTGACATAGGATGTAGGAGAGATGAAGCTCAGTTCTCCTACCATCCAAGGTCGAAGGAAAGAAGCTTTGAATAGATCTCTAAGGCAATCCGACGAGTGAGAGGTGCCTTGCTCTGTATCTGTCTGGAGTCAATGCAACTTGAATGGAGGATAGAAGGCAAGAAAACTCAAGGATCAAATCCTAGGGTAGTACAATCATATGTTGATGTTTTGGTAGTAGCGAGAAGTATTCCTTCTTGGAAAAAAATTCTTAGAGAAGAAGAAAATTCCAAGAAGTCAAAGGAAGACCATTGAACAATTGAAGAACACATTGGAAGAAAAATCGTCCCACAGGAAAATAATAAAGTTGAAATAGAATTTCCAGGAAGAGAAGTCGGCCCACAGGAAAAGATAAAATGAAAATAGAATTCCAAGAGGAGAAGTCGGCCCCAGCTAAGTGACTTGAAGACTATAAATAAAGCGATGCCTTGCTCATTTGTTCACTCACTCACACAACTATCTCACTCAAGAAGGCGCAAGTCTGAGACAAGAAGAAGACGCAACTACTGCAACAACCGGGGTTTCTTGGTGGTTTTGGTGATTTCTGTTGTGTGCTATCTCTGGAAGAGTTGCGCTAGGATTGTGATGTAGTTGTCTACCCTTACTAGGGTTTGACAAGGGGAAAATATAAGTTCTTGTTATCAGGGTTTCTTCATTATTTAATTTTTCTCTTGTGAAGAGAGCATGTTCACGGTTACATTGTATTATTAGAAAGATTTTCTGTAGGAAAAGTTGGCTGGGTTTTTTCTCGAGTTTGGGGATTTCCTTATTGATGATTATAGCTTCGTGAGATATCCTCCAGGACACAGACTGAGTGAGTCGGCCTGTGAGAGAGCACATGAGTTGGGTGTGCCCATGAGATGGGTGTGTCGTTCCTCTCTGAGACTGAGATGAAACGATGTGTGCCGCTGTGTGGGGTGAGGTTGCCAATGAGATGGGTGTGTCAATGTGTATGCCCCTGTGTAGGGTGAGGATGCCCATGAGATGGGTGTGTCGTTTGAGATGAAAGGATGTGTACCTTTGTGAGGGGTGAAGGTGCCCATCTGATGGGTGTATCGTTCTCCTCTGTGTAGAGAGTTGAGACGATGTGGTACTCCAGATGATTCTCTTGTGAGACTCAGTGAGATAGAGATCTGTTGAGTAGGACGTCCCTATGGCTGAGCACAGGTGGACGTGCCTCTAGTGGCTGAGCACTAGTGGGTGTGTGTGATCCCTTGCTATATTTTCTAAGAGTAAGATTTACTTGTAACCCTAATTGTGATGTGAAGGATACAAGTCGGCCCCACCATAAAGTGAAAGATAATTAATGATTATTGTAAAAGATAATTAATGATTATTGTAAAAGATAATTAATGATTATTGTAAAAGATAATTAATATTGTAATTATTAATTATATTCTGAGTTATTGAGGTCGACCTTGTTGTGCCAATAGACACCACTTTTGATGTGTCCAGTCTAGTATAAATAAAGGTGATTTCTCCATTGAGGAAACACAAAACACACATGTGATTTTGGAAATTTCAGCAAGTACATATTCTAGGGCTGAAGTGCACACCTCTCTTGGGCGCTAGCTTCTTGGTTTTGGAGAGCACCCTTTTGAATGCTAGGTCTATGGTGTGGGAGGTCTTTCTCTTGAGAATTTAACAAAGGATTGCTGGGTTTTCTTCCCTTGTTGAGAAGGGTTTCCCAGGATATTTCTTGTGTTCTTTTGCATGGTATTTCTTCTTGTGATCTTGGTTATTACAATAATTGTGAATGGTGTAGCTGCATTTGTTTATGGTTCAAGTACATAACTAAAATGAAATAAACCTCATGCTTGAGCCAAGCATAGTGAAAATTCAACATTCGCAGGATAAATCTGTTTCTTCTTGTGCTTGTCTATCTGCCTATATCTTCAGTATATTGTTATTGAATGTAATCGAATATTTAAATACTTTGGTAAATCCATTGCTCTGAAAATTTAAGAAAATCTAACATGGTATTAGAGCTGGTTACCTTCAGAACAGTCTAATCACTGGAAGGAAGATCATACTTTGGGATTTGTCGCTGCACATAAAATTTGCCGCTGCACGTTTTTCTTTTGTCAAGCTCATTGAGCACTTATTCCAAATTTGTTGGGACTAACTCCACCACAAAGCAATTCGCCTAACCCTAGTGCATGTCCTGAAATCCTAGAGTTGACTTTTGAAGGAAGTTGAAATTTTGGGATTTTTGGGTCCTAGGGTTTACACTAGCGAAAATGATTACCAGTATGAGAGTTGAAGATACACTGGATGGAGCAGACAATTTCAGATCGTGGAAGCATATAATTTATCTCATTCTAAAAGAGAATGATCTCTTGGATCATGTCAAGCAAGTTCTCCACGAACCAGAAGAGGAAGACACCAAGGAAAAATATAAGAAGAATGAGATCAAGGCCAAGAGGACCTTGACAGATTCAATCAAGGACCACTTCATTCCTAATGTATCAGAATTGAAGACACCCAAGGAGATGTTTGATGCCTTAACAAGATTATATGAAAGCAAGAACACAAGTAGGAAGCTAACCCTAAGGAATCAATTAAAAAACGTGATGATGAACAAGTCAGATACAATGTCTACCTACTTCATGAAGATTTCTCAGATCAAGGATCAACTAACAACTATTGGAGATTCAGTGGATGATGCAGAGCTTGTGACTACAACTCTTAATGGCTTCCCTTCTTCTTGGGACACTTTTGTTCAGGGAATTTGTGCAAGAAGGAAATTGCCCAAATTCGACAAGTTATGGATAGACTGTACCAAGAAGAATCAAGATTGATATCCAAGTCACGAAAGACCAATGATGAAGAGAATCAATCTCTTGCTGCTCATGAGAAGAAAAGGAAAGAAAGAAGAAACACCAATCCGAAGAAAAATAGAAGGTGAGTTCCAGATCACAAGAAGGATGTGTCTAAGATTAGATGTTTCAACTGTCAGAAGTTGGGACACTTTGCTTCTTAGTGTCCTCACGGGAAAGGAAAGAGAAAACATCATGCACATGCAACAGATATCGAGGAGTCCACATCTCAGAAGAAGACAAAGGAAACAAAAGATGAAGAGTATGTCTTTGTCTTAGCTCTCACAGGTACCATCACTCAAGGAAGTGATATTTGGCTAGTGGACAGTGGTGCTTCCAAGCGCATGATCGGGTTTCGAAGTTTTCTTACAAAATTGACAAAAAAGAGTTCATCCCTTTAGGTGGAACTTGGGGATGATTCCAGGCATGTAGTAAAAGGAGTAGGAGAAGCCTCCTACCAGCTTGATTCAGGTAACTCTATTTCAATAAAAGATGTATTGTTTGTACAAGGTTTAAAGAAGATTCTTCTTTCTATTTTTGCTTTAGAAGATCGAGGCTTCATAGTAGCTTTTGTTGATGGCCAAGTCCTCCTATTGCCTAAGGGTTCAAGTATAGATTCAACTACTATGATTGGTGTCCGAGAGGGAGGATTGTATAAATTGAAGGGACACCTAGAACAAGCCCTTGTACACAACAATTTTAGCTCTAGTGAGCTATGGCACCGAAGACTTGCTCACCTCAACTATAGAGCCTTACCAGTTTTGAGCAAGATGGTTACAGGTCTACCAGATATGCAGGTAGAGCATGATGGAGTATTTCTAAGGATGCGCACTTGGCAAGAATGTCAGAGGAAGTTTTTCCAGCAGTGACAATAGATCCAAGGGGATCTTGGACATCATACATTCGGATGTATGGGGACAAATGACGGTACCATCTCCAAGTAACTTTTGTACTTTGCCATTTTTATTGATGATTACGCACGTAAAACATGGATCTATTTCTTCAAAGCAAAAGATGAAGATTTCAATAAGTTTCAAGAATTCAAGGGTTTAGGAGAAAATCTCTCTCGAAGAAAGATTAAAGTATTGAGGTCAGCTAATGGAGGTGAATACACCTCAAATGAATTCAAAGACTTTTGCAGAGAAGCAGGGATTAAGAGGGAGCTAACAACTCCCTTCAACCCCCAGCAAAATGGGGTTGCAGAGAGAGAATAGATCTATTGTAGAAGCAACTAAAGCAATGATCCATGACCAGAACTTACCCATGCATCTATGGGAAGAAGCATCCATGATAGCTATATATGTCCAGAATAGAAGTCCCGATAAGATATTGGGGAACAAGACACCAAAAGAAGTATTCTTTGGAAAGAAACCATAAGTCAACTACTTGAGGATATTTGGCTTCCCAGTGTACATACATGTTCCCAAGGAAAAGAGAACGAAGCTAGAGCTTGCTTGAAAGAAAGGCACCTTCGTTGGATACAGTGAGACTTTGAAGGCTTATAGAATATACATCCTCGGACAAAGATAGATTGAGATTAATAGGGATGCCACCTTTGATGAAGAAGAAACCTTAAGGAAATCTAGAGAGTCTCACATGAATGAGGACAGGGAGGAGCAAGAGACTCCAAGGGATGCAATAATGATCGACTCTACTCTAGAAGAACATATTCCAGAAGATCAGAATGAGACAGTAGAGCCAAAGATACCTGTAGATCCACCAAGAGAAGTTACAGTTACCAAGAAGAGACCAGCATGGCTCCGAAACACTTTACAGGAAGCTGAAGGACATGCAAATCCTATAGGCTCTTTTAGAGGGAGCAAGAGACCACACAAGTTTTCCAGCTATGTGGCGCTGATGAGTAAGATCATTGATTCAAAACCTTCCACTTATGAGGAAACTGCAAAGCAACAAGTGTGGAAGGATACTATGATGGAAGAGTACCAATCCATCATGAAGAATGATGTGTGGTAAGTGGTTCCGAGACCAGAAAGGAAGTCAGTGGTGACTTTTAAGTGGATCTACAAGATCAAGCATATCGCAGATGGCAGCATAGAGAAGTGCAAAGTGAGATTTGTGGCTAGAGGATTCTCCTAGAAAGAGGGAGAAGATTATGATGAGACATTTTCTCTAGTAGCAAGGTACACTTCCATTAGTTCTATTATTTCTGTTATGGCATGGAAATTACACGAGATGAATGTCAAGACTACTTTCTTGAATGGTGTAATTGAAGAAGAAGTGTACATAGAGCAACCACAAGGTTTTGTAATCCATGGGAAGGAGTCCCATGTTTGCAAATTGAAGAAATCTTTATACGAGATTAAGCGGGCACCCAGGGCATGGTATGCTGGAATAGACAATTATTTGATGAGCTTGGGGTTTACCAAGAGTGATGCAGATCCCAACCTTTATTACAAGATTGAAGATGGTTGGCCCTTGATATTGGTACTATATGTGGATGACCTGTTTCTTACAGTGGATGAGAAGCTCATAGATGGGTGCAAGAGGGAGCTCACTTTAGACTTCGAAATGAAGGATCTAGGTTTGATGCGGTATTTCTTGGGATTACAGGTGTGGCAAAGACCATATGAGATCTTCCTTAGTCAAGGGAAGTATACAGTTTAGATCCTGCAGAGATTCGGGATGATGGACTGCAAGTCCATGGCCACACCTATGGTTACGAATATGAAACTCTTGAGTGATTCATCTTCAGATTTGGTTGATCGCACGATGTACAGAAAAGTAATCAGATCCTTGATATACTTGGTTAATACCAGGCCAGATATATGATTTGCATTAAACATTTTTGAGTCAATACATGGTTGAGCCTAGACATGTACATTTGGTAGCGACAAAGCATGTGTTGAGGTACCTGCATGGTACGGTTGGATATGGATTCAGATATGTCTCAGACGGAGAAGTGAAGGTACAAGGTTATACAAACTCTCACTAGGCAGGGAGTGCAGTGGACAAGAAAAGCACATCAAGATGTTGCTTTAGTTTGGGATCAGGTATGATCTCATGGTTGAGCAGAAAACAGACATAAGTGGCTCTCATTACAACAGAGGCAGAATATATAGCAGCCAGTGTTGCAAGCCGTGAAACAGTGTGGCTTCAGAAGTTGCTTGTAGGGTTATTTGATCTAGAGTTGGAGCCAAGTTTGATATATTATGATAATCAACGTTGTGTAAAGCTTTCAGAGAATCCAGTCTTTCATGACAAGTCAAAGCATATAAAGATCAAATACCATTTCATCTGAGACATGGTTTAGAAAGGAGCAATGGAACTCCGGTACATATCCACAGATGAGCAGACAACAAACATTCTCACCAAGCCTCTGTCTAGAGTGAAGTATGAGTACTTTAGAGACAAGCTTGGCGTGATGCAAAATGTTACCTCCGTGTTACGTCAATCTAGGCCTACTTGCCTTTAGGCTTTGTTATCCCACAATCTGTACTTGCCCAAAGCCCAAGGCAAGTGAGGCAAGATTGGTATAACAATCACTGGCACCTTGAGGGTGAACTATCACTGTCACCTTAATAGGAAACTCCTTTCTATTTAGGAGTATATCAAGATTACCCAAGGGAGACGTCCCCAGTGACCTAAAGGGCTGATGAAACTAAGGCAAGGATGCAAGAATACCCCCTTACCGGTCACTCAAGTCAAAAGGTTCTTTAGGTCTTTAAGAGATGAAGCAAAGTGAAGATGAAGTGTACCTGCCCAAAACAAGAGAACAAAGGAAAAATATGGCAACTTTCAAGTACAAAATGATGTTAGTGCTTCATAAGACCATGAACCTTTGAAATATAAACTAGCTGATATAAAATTGCAGCAATATGAAAGTTTACAACAGCAACAAGTATTTTATAACAACTGCAAAAAATATGCCTTGGAATTGCTTGAAAAGACAATGAAAATGTAGCTTTAACTAGGCAGAATGATAATCAATTGTTAGAAGCAATTTTGGCAATGTCTAGCTAGCTTTAAATGTCAGTTTTGCAGAGAATTTGCTGCAGTTAGATGGCTGTAGCAATCTTTTGTAACAGCAACAAGTATTAGTGCTCAAAATTGCAAGAAATCATCATGTAAACTTAGCATTTATCAAGTAGATTGTTTGGCAATTATCACAAGCAATTTCTGAGTGAGTTAGAGGCAAGTTATGTAGGTGTATGTAGCAAATTAAAGTAGATTAGTATGGCTGTAGTAGTGATGTGCAACAACAAGAAGTTATCTAGAGAATTAGTCTAGTTTAGAGTTAGTAGAAGTTAGTAAAAGCTTCAAGGAAGAGAGTTTGAATGCTTGTTTGATTAATCATTCACTAAAGCAGGTGGACAAGTGCCTTTTTGGGCTTATGGAGTCAACAACAACAAAAACACAACATGGAGAAAATAACAATGATAGTATTTGCCAAGGGAAAAGAGTTGGATGGGAGAGGTGTTGGCACTTCAAGGCCTCAAACATCCAAATCTTGAAGACAAATTCACTCGAGAGTAAACACTTTTAGGCCCTAGTGAATCTTTCTTCCTTAGACTATTGAATATATATTATGCAATAAGCAATTAGAGTGAAGCTACTAGAGTGCTAGCACTTTAGGGCTCTAGTAGTCACTGCTAAACAAGGTGTACTTGAGAAATTTAAACAAGTAGAAAAGCTAGAGAGAGAAAGAAGCAATTTATGTTTCTCTCCTAGGGTTTAAGGAAACAATTTCATAATCTTTAACATGAAATAAGTAAAATTTACCACAAGCATTTATTACATGAACAAATTGCAGATTTTCTACTTACTTCACCAAGAATAATCAAGCCAAACCCCAGTTGAAGATCTTCCACCATGAAAAATAGCCAAGATACACCATAAAAATCCTCTCCAAGAAGGTGCGCTTCACTATTTCAGCCAATAGCCCTTAAAGAGGGCGCCCATTTCAGTCCACACTTGTTGTGTGATGAGTTATTATGAAAAATGAGAGTACTTTATCTCTATTTATACAAAACCTTTAATTAATTTTAGGTCAAATAAAGGCCGACCTGGCCAAATTACATCAAATTCCAATTTTTACATAAATAAAATTAATTAGTATTTAAAATCATCTTCTAGGGTGACGTTGAGCCCCTAAGGTGAAATGTTGGGCTCCAGATGCAAAACGTTTGGCCCCCAAAGGCCCTAGATGATGCCCACACGTGCCAACTAGCTCACAACTGCCCTCAAAATGCAAACCCCAGCTTTGGATGACGTCCAGGGTCATGATGGTGATGTCATGGGCTCTCAAAGGTCAATGTCCAAGTGGAAGGGCGAGATTTTCCTGGGTCTAGGTCAACTAGGGTGTCTCCAAGGGAAACGTCCTTCTTTCTTCCTGGTGCAAGTCTTTGATGTCTTCTAGCCCTTGGTTGGGGTTACAACGTCCATCTGTGGGATTTCAGCGCCATGAAGGTCCGAGCTAATCATTCCCCCATGTGTACCTGTCCATCGGGCAAGGTCCTGGAGCAACAACAAGTACGCCCTCTAGGGGTTCATAAGTCACATGGATCATAACATGTAAATCACATCCAATATTAAAATTACCCAAACATGTGCATCAAACCCCCTTTTACCCAGACAAATGCTCAAAGATGTTATGCAATTTAACAAGTCAAGTTTATAGAGGGTCTCAGGGTGTGCTATTTGGCTAATCTGCCTTAAGTTTGGGGTGTTTCCCAGGCGAGAGTCAATCCAGGTCATGTAAGTGTATGAGGTGGCGTGGGTTAAGTGTTTGGGCATGGGGTGCAGTGATAACAGGGAAATGCAAGCCTTACTTGTGGGTGCCTTTGTAGAGGGCGAGTTGCACCTTGTCATGGATGCCATTGTTTCCTAGCCCATTCATTGCCTTTTATTTTTAGCTGCATTGCTTTTGATCTTTCAATTTTTATGCCTCAAGGGAAGAGTTGAGGGACACTGTCCTGGCTTGGTGACAGCGTTATCCACAAACATTTCATGGAGATGAGAAGGTTGACTACTGATGAGACCCCTTTCTCTTGGCTATGCCACCAAGAGACACTACCCTGGTTTGGTGACCAGATAGATGGTAGTGTCATACCGTTACATGCCCATGGTCATAATAGGTCGGCTCGTGATGAGACCTCCTATCCACCAACTAATACCTCGAGTGTTTATTTATCTTATAGGTTCCCTTTTCTTACTGAGAAGCTTTTTACTGCTTTCTCGGGAATCCATGGGCGAAGCATCTCAAAGGTTTCTTCTTTGGCTTTTAACTCTTGCCAACTCCTTTTATCGTTTGGGCCTTTAGCCCCTTCTTCCCACAAGGCAAGGTACAACCCTTCCTAGTGTGGCAAATCCCAATGCCCGAACAAAGGTGAGGGGAGATGAGAGGAATAAAGATGAAAAGTGGTAAGTATGGAGGGAACGGACTAGGACCTTTCAAAGACCCACCAAGTAGCAACCCATCCTAAAGGGAGATCAACTTACTAGGGCACCATGTCACCCTTCCAGGTATGAACAAGCCAAAAAGCATAATTTCCAAGAAAACGTTATGAAATGAAGGAGAATTCAATGCAACATATTCAAGTGCTTCAAAAACCAGAGTAACATATACCATGATACCCAGACTCATTACCTTATGGAGCAAGACTTACTGCTACTTTAGGAGCAGGCTAGTGGGATGGATACTGTTGCTGCTGATAAATGGGCACCACTGAAGAAAAAAGGGGCCCTCCGGGTCCATGCTCAAGTGATTCGGCTCTCGACAATCCATGTCCAGGACCTGTGGGCCTCGAGACATGATCTCCTTAGTTATCCCTTGGGTAGGGGATAACAGGGTTGGGAAAGTATAGATTGTGCGATAACATTTTTGGTGTTGTTGTCGGGGAACATCTAGTCAATTTTCCTCGAATGAAATTTTTTTATTAAGCCTTTTTCTTAAAGCCTTCACTTTTCAAAGCTTACCTGGCGACTCCACTGAGGGTGATTCCGTCTTTTCCCTTTGATAATCTCTAGAAGGATTATCTGGCGACTCCACTAATGATAAAGCCAACCATGGCTTCTCAATGGGACCCAAGTAATTTTAAACCCTTGGATATGAGTGAAATTCCAGGTTACCCTCGACAAATGCCTCCGAGGTATGAAAATTAGCTCCCTAGATTCATTGGTAATGATTGGGTTAGGGCCGAAGATCACATGGGTAATTTTTGGGCTTTCTTTCAACTCCATCCTATTAGTGATGATACAAAAGATTTGGCAATGAAACTTTTCTCTGCCACTCTTCATGGTAATGCTAGGAAATGCTATGTTGATCTCCCTGATGCTAGCATCACATCTATGGACCAGTTAGAAGAAACCTTTCTCGAGAAACGGGGTATTAAATTAGAATATATCCACATGCTAATAAAAAGACTCGAGTACATGAAACAAACTAAGAACGATAGTGTCAAAGAAGTCCATACCAGGTTTGAGAATTTGCTACAACAAATTCCTAGAAGCCATCGTACTGAATACAAATACCTCATTTAGCTCTATACCAATGCACTCTTAGTGCAATTAGGGTTTCTCCTTAGTAAAAAATGGCCAAGAACAATCCAAGAAGCTTATCACATGGCTATACAAATTGAGGCAAATATCTCCTTGTTCAAGGGAGCACCTCTTTACTCCAGAAATCAAAGTTGATGACCCGAAAGATACCCCGGATACTCTTAGTCTGGAGAGATTAGTTTCCCTTGATATCTTTGTTAGTAAATTCCAGGAAAGAAGGGAACAAGTCATCGACCAACAAGACGTTGAGGAGAGGGATCCTAATGAGGGTTTCCAATCCTGTGAGGAAGAGTGAGAGCATGAATATATCAAACATGATGATGAAGTATTAATGTGTGCTCCTCCCTCTGATAAAGCCATCCAAGATCCTATTCGTCCTGCAAAAAAAGAAGAGGATGAGGTTAGTCACTTTCCTTTTCAGGTTTTTGACGATACCTTATTTTATGATTCAAAAGGTGAAGAAGAAAGGGAATCCTTGGACAAGCTAGACCCTCTGTATTATGAAGCTAAAGATGTAGGGGAAAGTCATGGGGAAGAAGTATTGATGCTTGCTCTTTCATTTGATGAAGTCATCCAAGTCTTCGACGCTCCTGCACAACAAGAAGTGAATATGGTAAGTTATTTCCCTTTCCAAGATTTTGAAGAGGCTTTATTTTGTGATTTAGAAAGTGAAGAACAGTTAGAGGAGCCCTTGGATGTTTTAAGCCTTTCGTGTTATGATAAAGGTAATGACATGGTTGATAATATCGATGAGTTTATACACGTTGGGAAACATAAATGGGATGTGATTGGGTATGATAGGGATCCCATTTACGACATTGAGGGTCATTTCCAAATGTTGCCTTTACAACTATCATATGAGGTTACTTCTAATTTTGACATTTGGCAACAAGGAGATGATGTAGTTGCAAGTGTTTTCCAAGCACCCAAGGGTGACCTACTTCTCTGTTCTCTTGATGATTTTTTGTCATACCTTGATGATTTTCATGAGTATTCCTTTGAGCACTTGGATTTTTTCTATGAAGAATATTATCAACCACCGTTGTGCTAAGATCTTGATCAGGGTGACGACATTGCTTGCCTGAAGCAGGGTACTTGTGACAAGGTTTTCCAGCCTCCTTCGATTATTTTACCTCGCTATGTCACTAAGGGTGCAGTTGGGAAACATGTCCCTTGTCTTAAGTTTTCTCCACGACAAAGCCTTCTTTTATAATTCAAGGGTAGGTTGAATGCCTTAAGAAGAAATTTGTTATCTCGGTATTGCAACCTTCCTTTGAGAAGTTGTCGGTCATCCTCTAGGTTCTTGCTAGTCCCTTCCTAGACCTCAGGATGTGATGATATCCAAGGTAGCCAACCTTCAGACTCTTTGAGTCAGTCTTTTGAGCCTTTGATTTTTCACGATCCTTTTCTGAGATGGATTGAGAACTTTCCTAAAAGTGTAAGTTGGCATAATTTTGTCCCTCCCTCCCGCCTCCATGACCATGCTCTAACTCATGTTATTTTTGTGCTTGACTTGTCATTGTTTTGGTTTATGATGAAGCACAGAGGCATCTATTATGAGGTATTGCTAGGATGGTTTCACTGGTTATATGACTACACCTAACATTCAACCAACAGGTAAGTAGAGGTAAGTAGGCATTTGCATCCATTGTATATACCATTTGCATATCATGTTAGTATAGTTGTAGTTGCATTTTCATATTGTCTTGATTCATTATGTATATGTGTATGCTCATAACCATATGCCACCACCCAGGGGATTACTAATATCCTTTGTTGAGATTTAGTAGGCGTAGGTCATACCAGAGATGTTGAGGTTCTCATGCGCTCTACGGTGAGCACATGTTCCCGAGTTGGAGCCAGATGTTATCCCCTAGCCTAGGGATAACTAAGGAGATCATGCCTCAAGGCCCACAGGTCCCATATATGGAGTACCGAGAGCCAAACGACTTGAGCATGGACTCGGAGGGCCCCTCCTTTCTTCAATGCAGTCAACTTATCACCAACAACAATATCCATCCCGCTAGCCTGGTCATGAAGTAGCGGTGAGTCTTGCTCCATGAGGTAATGAGTCTAGGTATCATGGCACTCTGATTTTTGAAGCACTTGAATATGTTGTATTGAATCCTTCTTCATTTCATGACGTTTGCTTGGAAATTATGCTCTTTGCCTCGTTCATACCTGGAAGGGTGACATGGTGCCCTAGTAAGTTGATTTCCCTTTAGGATGGGTTGTTATTGGGTGGATCTGTGAAAAGTCATCGTATGTTCCCTCCATACTTACCATTTTCCATCTTTATTCCTTTCATCTCCCCTATCCTTGTTTGGGCATTGGGATTGGCTACACTAGGAAGGGTTGTACCTTACCTCGTGGGAAGAAGGGGCTAAAGGCCCAGAGGGTAAAAGTAGCTGGAAAGAGTTGAAAGCCAATGTTAAAACCTTGGAAGAAGTCAACGCTACTTGGTGAAGAGACCCAACCCTAGCGCCTCCTCAACTAGTATTTATAACTGAGAATGGCGCCTCATTTGTTCACTCACTCATTCATACTTCTAGTGCGCATCTTTTGAAGGAAGTTGCAGTTGCAAGAAGGAGAAGAGAGGCGCATGCTCAGTCCTAGATTATTCTTGGTGGTTTGGTCCTAGTCTTGGAATTGTATTGGCAATCTATTATTGCGGAAATTTTTGCTGGGTTTTCTCCCCCATGAGGGTTTCCCAGGATAAAATGTTGTGTACCTTGTGATTGTGTTTCTTTCAATGATCATTTTTATGTCGTTGTTTTGGAAATGCATTGATAACCTAATAACAGTAAAAACTTAAGACCTTGCCTTATACAAATTCTGGGATGACTTAGATGGTTAGTAGGCTAATATAAGGTGATTATGGCTAATATAGTTGTAGCAGTGATTATGATAGAAACAAATTAACTATTAGTATTTCTAGACTAGTTTAGCAAATTAGTAGAGTATGAAGTGAAAGAGTTTGAGTTGAGTCTTGTCAAGAAGTAAGAGAAGAGGACTAGTGCCTTCAAGGGTAATGGAGTCAAGGAGGACGACTTCTTCTAAGGTTGCAAATTAATGATGATGATGCAGAAAAGTCTAAGAGGGAGAAGGCATAGGAGAAGTAGTAACTTAAGTCCTCCTAGGCTTTGACCTCAAGAGACAAGATGCTAGGGTGTAGGCAATTCTAGGCCCTAGCGCCTTGCTCTCCTTAGCCTTTTTTGGAGTAAAACGTATGCAACAATAAATTAATTTGCATCTAAGAATGACCCCAGGGGTAACGGCATGCCCCCTCTAGGGTGACGTTGAGCCCCACATGTGGAACGTCGACCAGGGAAAGTGGAACGCTTGGCCTCCAAAGGCCTAAAATAATGCCCATACGTGCCACCGGGCTCACTAATGTCTCCAAAGATGAAACCCTAGCTCTGGATGAATTTTAGGGCTATAATGATGATGTCCAGGGCCCTCAAGGGCTAACGTCTATGTGGGAAGAGCAAGGTCCCTTGGGTGCAGGTCTGCCAAGGTGCCTCCAAAGGCAACGTCCTTCTTTCTCCTGGTGCAAGTCTTCAATCTCTTCTTACCCCTGGCTGGGGTTTCAACATCCATCTGTGGGCTTTAAGCCTCTCATGAAGGTTCGAGCTAATCATTCCCTCATGTGTACCTATCCACCGGGCAAGGTCCTGCAGCAACAAGAAGTACGCTCTCCAGGGGTTCATAAGTCACAGGGATCATTGCATGTAAATCACATCCAATAATTAAATTACCCAAACATGTGCATTAAACCCCCCTTAATCCAGACAAATGCTCAAAGGCGTTATGCAATTTGACAAGTTAGGTTTGGAGGAGGTCTCAGGGTGTCCTATTGGGCTAACCTCTCTTAAGTTTGGGATGTTTCCCAAGTAGGATCTAGTCCAAGTCATGTAAGTGTATGAGGTGGCATGGGGTGCATGTAATAACATGGAAATGTAAAGTCTTACCCGTGGGTGCCTTTGTTGAGGGCGAGCTGCACCTTGTCATAAATGCAATTGTTTCCTAGCCCATTCATGGCCTTTTACTTTTAGCTTTATTTCTTTTGATCTTTTTCTCTTGTGCTTCAAGGAAATAGTTGAGGGCCATTGTCTTCGCTTGATGACCAGAGCTAACAACGTTATCCACAAACATTTCACGGAAATGGGAAGGTTGGCTCGTGATGAGACCCCCCTTTCTCTTGGCTATGCCACCGAGAGCCACTACCCTGGCTTGGTGACAAGATAGGTGGTAGTGTCATACCGCTACATGCCCATGGCCATAATAGGTCGGCTCGTGATGAGACCTCCTATCCATCAACTAGTACCTTGAGTGTTTATGTTATCTTATGGGTCCTCTTTTCTTACTGAGAAGCTTTTCACTGCTTTCTCGGGAATCCCTACGTGAAGCATCTCGAAGGTTTCAACATTGTCTTTTAACTCTTGCCAGCTACTTTTACCCTTTGGGCCTTTAGCCCCTTCTTCCCACGAGGTAAGGTACGAGACTTCCTAGTGTAGCCAATCCCAATGCCCAAACAAGGATAGGGGAGATGAAAGGAATAAAGATGGAAAATGGTAAGTATGGAGGGAACGTACGATGACTTTTCACAGATCCACCCAATAACAACCCATCCTAAAGGGAAATCAACTTACTAGGGCACCATGTCACCCTTCCAGGTATGAATGAGGCAACGAGCATAATTTCCAAGCAAATGTCATGAAATGAAGAAGGATTCAATACAACATATTCAAGTGCTTCAAAAATAAAAGTGCCATGATACCTAGACTCATTACCTCATGGAGCAAGACTCACCGCTACTTCATGACTAGGCTAGTGGGATGGATACTGTTGTTGGTGATAACTGGACTGCATTGAAGAAAAGAGGGGCCCTCCGAGTCCATGCTCAAGTTGCCTGGCTCACGGTACTCCATGTCTGGGAGCTATGGGCCTTGAGATGTGATCTCCTTTGTTATCCCCAGTCTAGGGGATAACAGGGACCACTTTCCAAGGTAGTACCCAAATCTCAACAATAGTAAAGCTTCAAGAGACAGTAAACCAAGTGAAAATATGCTAGCTGATATAAAAAATGCAGCAATGAACAAATTTACAACAATATTTAATAGATTGTAACAACTGCAATAAAGACTCTTCAGAATTGCTTGAAAAGATAGTGAAAATATAACACCTACTAAGCAGAATGATAATCAAATGTCATAAGCAATTTCTAAAGTGTTTAGCTTGCATTCAAAGTGAATTTTGCAGAAAAATTGCTGCAGTTAGATGGCTGTAGCAAACATTTATAACAACAACAAGAAAGTTAGAGATCTAGGCTAAGTTAGTGTTAGAGTTAGTTAGTGTAAGCTTGAGAGAATAAAGTTTGAGTGTTTTATCAATCTTCCAACAAGAGAGAAGCAAGAACTAGTGCCTTTTAGGGCTTATGGAGTTAATTATATTAGCACAATAACTTGGAGAAATAACAATGATTATACTTGTCTAAAAGATAACAAGGTGGAAACTTAAGAAGTAGCACCTTAAGTCCTCAAGCACCAAGCTTTTAAGAGAAGATTCAACTAGGGTGTAGGCATTTCTAGGCCCTAGCCATTTCTCCTATCCTTGGACTCTTGAAATATATTTAATGCAATAAGAACTAGACAAAGCTTCTAAAGTGTTAGCACTTTAGGGCTCTAGAAGTTTGTCTAGACAAGATCCTCTTAGGAAAAATTAGCAAAACAAAGAGCAAGAAAGAAACACATTATGTTTCTTACTCCTAGGGTTTCAAGCAAGCAATTTCATAATCTTAAATATGAACAAGTAAACATACCGTAGACATTTATCATGAAATGAAAATTGCAGATTACTTCACCAAGAATAATCAAGCAAAAAAACCCTAGATTTGCCAAAATTTCACCAAGAAATGATCCAAAATGCCATCCAAAATAGCCTCCAAGCAAGTGCGCCTTAGTAATTTCAGCCAACAACCTTTAGAAGGCACAAATTTCAGTCCTCTCTCCAAGTGAGGAGAGTTATTTCAAAATGAAAAAAAGCCAACCATATTTATATGGAAAATCCTAACTTATTTTAACCAACAATTGTGTCTTTTCACAAAATTGAGCCTACATCTCAATTTGCTCATTAAAATTAAAAATAAAATGAATTCTTTACAAAACAACCCTAACAAGGGTGGTTTCATCCCTCTTAGGATGACGTTAGCCTCCTAAAAGGTGACGTTAGGCTGGAGAAGCATGGCACTAGGCCTCCAAAGGCCTTGATCACGGTCCACACATGCCAACATCATCGTCAAGACCTCCTTCATCAAAACCATCCCTAGGTGACATCATGGGCTAGGAAGGTGTCTGCTGGGCCTCTAAGGGCCAATGTCCAAGTGGGAGGAGGTGGAAAGTCATCCTAACATCATGTCAGAGTGCCTCCAAAGGCAACATCCTCTTCCTTCATTGTGCAACTAGTCATCACGATCTTGCCCCAGGCATGGGGTCTCTGCATCCATCCTTGGGCTTCAAGCCCTCATGAAGGTTCTGTTATCCCCATTTTGTGGAGAACTAAGGAGATTATATCTTGAGGTCCTCAGGTTGTAGATATGGAGTGTCGAGAGACTACATGACCAACAATACGCTTTTGCACAGTTGGAAATCCCTCTCACCACCAAAGATGGTCACGGATTTCCAGATGGACTGCACCACATCAGCTGGCTTTCGGAAGGTAGTGAGCCTTGCTCCATGAGGTACAATTCAGTGTTATGGTGAGCATCATTTCAATATTTAAACCAATTGAGTATGTTGTATCTTAGATTGCTCTACATGTCATGATATATGCTTGGACATTATGCCTTTTGCCCTGTTTCACCTTAGTGGTTGACATTGTACCCTAGTAAGTGGTTTTCCTTGGGGATGGGTTTGCTACTAGAAACTCCGTTAAAGAGCCATCGTACCGTTCTCAACCATACTTACCACTTTCCACCATTATTCCTCTCCATTTCCTTATCTCTTGGGATTTTAGGGTGTATTAACCCAAGAAGGTGTTATCCCTCATTCTATGGGAAGAAGGAGTTGAAGGCCCAGAGGGATTGATCATGGGTAAAAGATAAAAGTCTTGTATGAACCTTCCAGATGCTTCGCCCAGGGATCACCTAAGAAAATAATGAAACACTTATCTTTGAGTAAAGGGGACCCACAATATAATAAATTATGCTTAAAAGGATGGGAGATCTCATCATGAGCCGATCTATCACGTCTATGAATATCTAATGGTATGACATTGCCATCATCTGGTCACCAAACCAGGGTAATGGCTTTCAGTTGCATGGCTGAGAGAAAGGGGATCTCATCACGAGCCAACCTCCTCATTTCCACTAGTTGTTTGTGGGTGACATTGCCATTATCTGGTCACCATGCCAAGGCAGTGACCTTCAACCTCTCCTTAAAATTATGAAAGAATGAAAAAATGGCAATTAATGGGCTTGGAAAAAGAGCATTACGAACTAAGGTACCACACACCCTCTACAAAGGCACCCATGAATGAGACACTACGACCCCTTGTATGTCATGAGCCCTATGCCCATTGAGTCTTGACCCCAACCACTTCATCCACTTTACATGGCTTAGAGAGGGATCTCTTGGAAACTCTCCTTGACCTAGGGAAAAATCTACAGAATCAGACACCTCGTCAACCCTCCCATATTCAAGCTTGACAAGTCGCATAGTGTCCTTGAGCAATTAATTGTTTGATATAGTAATCTTGGATGCACATGCTTAGGTGGCTCATTTATTGATTGGATTCACTTATCATGATGTTATGACTTGAGATCCTTGGAGGGCGTGCTCATTTGTCTTTGCAGGACCTAGTTGGTGGACAATTTTGGGAGAACAAGCCTAGCTTGGGCTTCCATGGTGTTGGCTACAAGCCCACAGGTTCAATGCCAAGGGTCCACATGCCGGATCACAGAGATGAAATATTGAAAGCCTAGAGGACAGTTGGATGGACCTAGCCCATGCTTCACTTGCCAAACGATTTTCCTAGGAGAGGCAAAATGTCACCTCCTAGGGCATGATGTCACTTTTGGGGGCTAGGGTTTGGTGGTGATGTAGCCTCTCATTGACACATGGACGTTTTTAGGAGAAGAAGGTCTTCACCATGAGGAGATTGTCTAGATGCTTGACATGTGGCCTTTGGAGGCCTACCCATGCTTCTCCAACACCAACGACTTCTTGTAAGTGACAAATTGTCCCCTAAAGGGGAGATGTCCATGTAAAATTAGGGCTTTATTTGTGCAAAAGTGAAACTTTAAATGAATTGTTTAATATTACTTTGTTAAAGGGGGCAAGATTAGGGTTGTTGACCCCTAGTCTTGTGGTTTACCCCTTAATTTATGGACAAGTCACCTTAGTGTCATTTTGTATAAATAAGAGATCATAAGATCTCATTTGGACATAAGTCTCCCTCTTGTGAGAGGACTTGGATCTGAAATTTTCGCTATACTTGGCTATATTTGTTTCTTGTGCACTTGTTTATGGCTATTTCTTGTGAATGGTTGATGGAGGAGTGAGGCACCAACCTTGGAGGAATGCTTTTTAGCTTTTATGGTGGATTATCTTAGCATCTTTCTTGATTTTGGTATGGTCTTTTACTCTTATGCTATCATTTTTTCAAGTCAAGGATTGTTGTGCTAGGAGCTAAGAGTATTTACACCCCCACTCTAGTCTCCATCATTTATTGCTTAAAATTCATTGATGTTGCAAGGGTTTGTTTGAGGTAGTAAGAGGATTTACACCCCTCATTCTCAAACCCTAACTAGAGATACTTGCCTTGGGAAGTAAGAGGATTTACACCCCCAAAGAAGTAGCATCTCTAGTTCATTTATTTGACTCCATTAACCCAATAGTAAAGGCATTAGTCATCTATTTTTTTGCATTGGAGATATAAAATCATTGCCTTGGGAAACGTGAATTTTTCGTCTTTTGAAAGATCTCTTGCTCGAAGTTGGTTTGCTACATTGAGAGGAGTATTCCCCTACTAGGGTGTCCCCTCTCTCCCACTACTTTACTTGTTGTTACAAACCCTAATCTACAGCCATTAGGGCTGATCTAACCTAGATAGATAACTAATCCTAGCTCTTAAACTAGCCCTAGACTAACTCTTAAATTTTGCCATTTACTCTACTAACTAGGGCACATCTTTTGGGCTAACTGTTGGCATATTTTGATGGTGTAATTTGCTGATCTAAGTGACTGAAAGCTACTGCCATAAGGCTGCAAATTTCTGTAGAAAATACATGTTTACAAGAACCATTTTCTCTTGCTTCTTAAGTGCCATTATTCAGCCTATAATCATTACTAATCTTGATGTTGATTTACTTAACTAGTTTAGATCTTTGAATGTTGATTTAGATGCTTTATTTGCTGATATAAATTGTCATCTACTGTTGCAAATTAGGGACAACAAGCTTAACTTGCTGATCCATACTAACATATATCATTGCAAGTTGGATTTTCTTGTGTCTTGGGCAGGTACAATCATCCAGAAAAGTACTATACCTTTGGGGCAACGATCATTTGATTTACAAGGCATCTCTTCCCACATTTCACTCCATTTAGATTTGACCTCTAGGGGCTCCACTTCCATCTCTATCCATCCCCATCTCATTCCCCTAAGGTCACTGGGATTGCCTCCCTAGAGTGACCTAGTCACCCTTGAAGTGCGGGACCTATATCAAGGTGACATTGGGTGTAGGATTCCCAAGTTGTAGCACTTGCTTTTGTGATCGGATTGGGCTTTGCCCAACCTAGAATGTGTGCTATAACATTTTGGCGTCGTTGTCAGGGAAGATTTTGAATCTTCTTCGTACCCTAACGACACTTTGATAAGCTATCCGAAAGCCTTTCCCTTAGCTTGCTTGGTGACTCCACCTAAGGGACGTTCTCTTTTCCTTGAAGAGCTCATCTTGAAGCTCATCTGGTGACTCCACCTTCCCAGAATCCTTCTTTCCCCAAATATTTTCCCCCTGGGAGGTTCAAGCCTTCTAAGGTTTACCAAAGAAGGCCTCCTTTCAAGTCTCCCGTTGTTAAAACCCTTTTCCATAATACCCTTCCTCTTGTTCCAATGGCTCGCCCTTGGGCAAGGGACGTCTACAAACCCCTTAACATGGCCAATATCCAAGGTTACCCTAACAAAATGCCAACAAAAGTCAACAAGTGGTTGCCAAAGTTCCTAGGAAACAATGTGACAACTGCTAAAGACCACATTTATGTCATGGACCGAGACATGGACAATGCAAGTATTGATCATGAAGATGTGACCATGAGGTTATTTGCTTCGTCATTGACTGAAGAAGCCCTTGATTGGTTCAAAGGACTCCCTAATAATCATATCACGTCCTATGATGCTTTTTCCAACTTATTCAAGAGAAGATGGTCGAAAAAGGCAAATGGTGGGACACTTGGGACTCGGTTCAATCAAATAAAGAAAATGGAGAATGAAACAGTAAAGGAATTCATTTCTAGATTTGATAGGTTGTACAATCAAATTCCAACAGATTACCGTCCTACAACATGATCAGTTCGTCTCCTTTACATGAATGCTTTTGAAGGGCAGTTCTGATACATTCTCAAAGATAAAAAGCCCACATCATTGGCATAGGCTAAAGAGTTCAGTATCGACATTGAAGAGAATCTCCTTGATTCAAAAATAGAACCTTTTCAGTACCCTCGTACCAAGACAGAAGCAAGGATGAAGGTTTCCAACAACAATCTTCTTGATCCGATTGCTCTCCTAACTCAGAAGATAGACCAAATGAATACTTAGTTTGTTCAGGTGCAAAATCAACTTATGAACCATATGACTACAGTGGAAAGAAATCAATCTTCTCCTAGACCTCAGTTTGCCAGACAACAAAGAGATGCCACTGGTTAGAAATCAAGACCTCAACAAGAGACAAAGGCCCCAGATACTTTGAAACCTGTTGGGATAGTTGACATAGAAGCTTGGTGTCTCCCATGCCAAGAACCCCACAGGGAAGATGAGTGCCCCCGATGAGACGAAGATTATCCTGACGATATAAACTTCATGATTTGCAATTTCGATGATGAACAGGTTACCCAAGAACAGATCAATGAAGCCAGAAGAATAAGAGAAAGAGAGGGGAGACTTCGGGCCGTAAATAAATTTACAGATGATCAGAAGAGGGAATTAAGGAGGGAAATTCTAATCTACACCACCTCCACCGTTGGTATGTGAGTTGCTTCATAAGCCAACTCCTATAGATGACATTTAGTTGAATATAGATGTTGCAAGCATGTTTGGAAAACTGAATATGACGATCCCAGTGACAAAGATGTGTAAGATCCCTTCTGTGAAAAGGGAAATTTTGAAGATATTACAATGGCCAACTGAGAAGGAGGATCCAACCATTATTTTGAATACTATGTATCTCGATCGGCCAAGGGACAAGAACCCTCCCTTCTATCTTTCATTAGGCATGAAAGGCCTCCGCTTGAACAAATGCATGCTTGATTCAAGGGCCTCAACAAATGTCATATCATTGAATGTAATGAAACAACTTGGTTTGAAGACAACCCGACCTTATGGCAATGTGTGTGGTATTGATTCCAGAAAAATCAAAGTTCTCGAGGTATGTGAGGACATTGAGGTCTTCCTGATTGATTTTCTGCATATCAGCATCGTCATGGACATAATAGTGATCGATGTTCAAGATGATTGGGGGATGCTCTTATCTCAGAGCTGGTCTATTGCTCTTGGGGGTTTCCTTAGCATGGATCACACCCATGCACACATTCCTATGGGAGATGGCACTTTTCAGATACTATACAATCGAGAGAAAGTTGATAGACACGTGATGGATCCTGATGCTCTTGATTATGCTAGCAAATGCGATTATGATGTGCTCCCATAAACCGTTAAGTACGATCCATCAGAGCTACCCTTTATGCAGGAAGACTCCATAGACACGCTTCTTCCATGGACAGATCAATACAAAGAGAAACTTGCAAAATATCATGGGAAGGAACCAAGGTCTATCTAAATTTTGAAGAAAGAAGATGAGAAGCATGAAGAAATCATCAAAGATACAGTCCACACAGAGCCTCCACACGATAAGAATGCACCTTGCATCGATTTAAATGAAGGAAGCCTTATGCTCATGTGGGACAAAAGAAAGGGCAAGCCCAGATATGACCAAAAAGACAACAATTCATGGCTTGGCCCTTACATCATCTGGAAGAAGTCTGACAAAGAAAGGTACTATCTTACAGCTTTAGATGGGAGGAAGATGCCACTACCAGTAGATGGATCTCTTCTCCAACCTCACATCCAGGTCACATGACTTCTTCAGGGTCCATGCCCTAGGTAAGTACTAAGTCATTTTTATTCCCTGCATTTGCATCTTGATTGCTCATATTAGCTCAGATGCATTTCATTTTCATTTTTCTCTATTTGCATATTGATTTCATGCTTAGCTTAGAAATTTTTGGAAAAATGTCAAAATTTTCTTTTTCTAGCTTAGTTGGTTTTGATTATGATCATATGAGAACAAGGATGAGTAGGTCATCCTGTGATCCAGATTTATTTTCGGCACGAAATGAGAGTGGAGATATAATAAAGAAATGCACAGAGATATTGCAAATATTCAATAATGTAACATAAATGTATCAGAGATGCAACCATAAACACAGATATACAGTAATACATGATTTCTATTAATGAAAGAAATGAGAGTGGAGATATAATAAAGAAATGCACAGAGATATCGCAGATATTCAATAGTGTAACAGAAATGTATCAGAGATGCAACCATAAACACAAATATACAGTAATACATGATTTCTATTAATGAAACAATTATACAGAGATTGTAAAAATATGGAGTGAAAGACTCGCTAGAATGGTGGCAGCTTATCTCTGAGAAGAGATGTGACGGCTACTCGCATTCGCAAGAAGATGATTACAACGAGGCTCTGAAGGCCTTTTTACAATAAACCGGAATGCCAAAAACCTTAGACATCCAAAAACCTAAACCTAGGAGATGAAGCCGCCAAAAGTCATGTGGGCCCTGTTTGGGTAATTAGTACATCAACTTCCCGTGGTTGTAACTTTTGCATACGATCTCCGTTTTAGGTGTATGATAGCCCGTTGGAAAGATATTGTCGAGGAGATTCATTTTGGGGGCTCAATCATGCCTTCAACTATTATTGAGAAGCTTGATCCCGAAAAACCTTCATTTAGGCTCTCAAAATGGCCCCGGAAGTTAAAAACTGCTAAAAATAGTAAATTGCCAAAATTGCCAGAAAACTATTTTGGCCAATTGGAAAAGGTGGTTGGCCACCAATATCCACCTGGATCATCTTGCACTTGACAGTTTGATGTTTCCTTGTAGGCACAGGTCTACCAGGAGATGCCACGGTTCTCATGCACTCTACAACGAGCACATGTGCCCAAGTAGGAGCAAGAAATTATCCCCATTTTGTGGATAACTAAGGAGATTATGTCTCGAGGCCCTCAGGTTGCAGATATGGAGTGTCGAGAGACTACATGACCAACAATACCCTTTTGCACAGTTGGAAACCCCTCTCACCACCGCAGATGGTCACAGATTTCCAGATGGCATCCACCACATCAGCTAGCTTTCGGAAGGCAGTGAGCTTTGCTTCATGAGGTACAAGTCAGTATTATGGTGAGCATCATTTCAATATTCAAGCCAATTGAGTATGTTGTATCTTAGATTGCTCTAGATTTCATGATATATGCTTGGATAGTATGCCTTTTGCCTTGCTTCACATTGGTGGTTGACATTGTGCCCATTTTGCCCTAGGAAGTGGTTTTCCATAACGTAGCACCCTATTCCCGAGGGTGACCAACTTACTAGGACAAAATGACACCCACCAAGGTTAAATAAGGCAAAGAGTATAAATTCCAAGCAAATGTTTTGTAATCAAGAAAGATTCTTTGCAACATGTTCAAATGCTACAAATATTATAGTGACACTTATCATGATACCCGGACTGATTACCTCATGGAGCAAGACACATTTCCTTCTAGGACCAGGCCATTGTGGTTGATGCCGTCAGTGATGTATAGAATGCATCGATTGAAAGAAGGGCCCTCCATGTCTGCAACCTATGGGCCTCGAGACATAATCTTCTTAGTTACCCCTAGATTGGGGGTAACACTATTTATGGCTTGAATGTGTGTAGTAAAGAGGATTTTTTGAAGTTTTTATGAACATAAACTTTTTGTTTTTTGTCTGTGCAACCAGATCGATGGTAAAACCCATAATCAAATGAAGAAGGAAACATTATCACTGCATAATGTTAATGAGATCATTCCAATAAAGTGGTGACATTCTTTCTTGGAAATAATTGAAATTAAACATCCATTCTTCTTCCTAGGGGACCCCACCCATAGTTAAAATATTTATATATTGTAGATAGTAAATATTTTTTAAATTATTCCTTGCAACCATTTGCAGGTTGGTGGCTAGTTTTCGAGTTTACAAGTCAACATTGACCAAATGGAATTGTTGCAGGAATCCCATCCACCGGGAATGATGTGACTGTTGTAGCTTGGTTTGCGATTGGAGATACAACAAAGGCTGATGATTCATATGGATGATTGTCTCTTTGCGCATCAAACAATGTTTCCACTTCTTCACACTCTGAACCAAAGCATAAAATTCTTTGTCATAGTTGGATAATTTCTTACCACACCAATGAAGGTCTCAGAATGGTAACAAACTAGTTTGCTCCTTTGTATTAACATTGCTCCCATGGCGTAATCACTTGCATTAGTTTCAATCTTAAATGGTTGTTGTAAATCTGGCAATGCTAGAACTGGGGTTGTGTTAATCTTCACTTCCAAGGTCTCGAAGGCTTTTTGTTGTTTACCTCCCCACTGAAAGACCTGCTCAATACTTGTCAAAGCATGTAAAGGAGATGCAATAAAAGAAAAGTTAGCAATGAACTTCCTACAATACTAAACTGCCCCCAGGAAGCTCCTAACTTTTGTTACATTATTAGGCTTAGGCTATTTCATAATGGCTTCAACTTTAGAGGGATCAATTTTCAATTCACCACCCCCTACATTATAACCCTAATAAACTAAATATGTTTTCCCAAATTCACTTTTTGACATCTTTAGGCACATTTTGTCCTTTTTGAAAACATCTAAGACTTTCCTAACATGCTTTACATGATCTTCCCAACTTAACCGAAAACCAATATATCATCTAAGTAGACTATTACAAAATCATCTATCAATGACCTAAATACATCATTCATAACCCGCATGAAAGTAGCAGGAGCGTTACAAAGCCCAAAGGGCATCACCAATCATTCAAATAAACCTTGTTTTGTTTTAAAAGCAACTTTTCAATTATTATCTTCAAAAATCCTTATTTGATGATAACCATTTCTTAAGTTTAACTTAGTAATTGCATTTTCCAATTGATCTAACAAATCATCAATACGAGGAAGAGGGTAACGGTTCGTCACCGTAATTTTGTTCAATGCCCAGAAATCCACACACATTCTCCATGTACCGTTTTTCTTTGGTACCAACGCAATGGATTCGCCACATGTAGACGTACTTGGTCGGATGACTCCATTCTCGAGGAACTTCTAAACTTTCTTCTTTATTTCTTCATTCCTAAGCATTGATAACCTATACATGCCAATGTTAGGAAGAGGTGCATCTTGCCGCAATTGAATCTCATGTTGTATCTCTCTCCTTTGAGGTAATCCTTGTGGTTCCTGAAACACTTCATCATAGTTAGAAATAGTCTTAACTAATTCATCTTTATGTTTAGGATCACATCCTTTGAAAGATTTGGATTTATCATCATCGTTAGCTTTTACAATCATGAGTACAAAATTCTTGCTTGCATTTACAAGCCTTTTCATTTGTCTTATGGTAAAAAGAGACAAGTTAGTCTTCTCACGATGGGCTCTTACGATATACTTAATCCCATCCTTTGTAAGATGATACTTGTTCTCCTCCCTGTAGAAGATAACTTTCCTATCATACAAATAAGGACTTCCCAAAACAATTCCACAAATATCAAGAGGTACGACATCTAACTCTACGTCATCTATATGAACTTAAAGGTGATTGCAAACCTGAGCTTACATTGTTTAGATACCTGTAACTTGGCATCTTCACATACCCATCCTTAAGGGTATGGTTTTGGATGAGGCTTAGTTTCAAGTCCTAATGTCTTAACAATTTCTTCAAAAAGGAGGTTAACTTGTGAACTACTGTCAAAGAGTGTATCAATCTTATTATGTTTTGAGATGACTCTAACACATAATAGCTCACTCTTCCTTTCATCGTGTATAGTTTCAGATTTTAAAGAATGAGTATTAGTGGTTCCTGTAACTTGGCATCTTTACATACCCATCCTAAAGGGTATGGTTTTGGACAAGGCTTAGTTTCAAGTCCTAATTTCTTAACAGTTTCTTCAAAAAGGAGATTACCTTATGATCCACTATCAAAGAGTGTATCGATCTTATTATGTTTTGAGATGACTCTAATATGGAATAACTCACTTCTATTCCTTTCATCATGCATAGTTTCAGATTTTAAAGAATGAGTATTAGCACCAGAACCAACATAAGAAGATTGACCTTGTATTCCCATGAAAATGATCTTGGTTTCACCACCTGAATCTGATCCAAGATCCTGTTGGATTGTAGTTGTAGTCTTATTATTACCCTTCTTATTTTCGAACCTCTTTGGTCTTAGTTCTGGATGGAGTTTCCAACACTTGGCATCATCACGTCCTTCCTTTTTGAATTGTGAACATGAAGGCTTCTCATCTTCTTTCTTCATTGTAGTTGTTCTTTTCATCTTACCCTTTCCTTTGTTTTTGCTTGCAACTGGCTGAACTAATTTCTTTGAGAAGTTGTCCTGGACATTCTTTCCCCTTGACTCAATATGAGTGGCTTGGACACAAACTTAATCAAGATTAGTCGGGTTAAACATACGAATAGTATGTCTTAGATAACTATGCAACCCACAAATATACTTCAAAATAGTTTCTTGCATATAAAGAGGAACGCCCAATGTCCGTGCCCTCTTTCTAAACTCTTGAGTATAGTCTTGCACATTTTGTCCTCTATTTTTCTTTAGATTCTGCCAATCCTTTTATTGCTCGTTGCATATACCCGAAAGGAAAAACTTGCTTCTTTAATGCATCCATGAATTTATACCAAGAAGATATCATTTTACCTTTCTTAAGGAGATATTCTTGATTCTTACTCTCCCACCAGATCAGTGCTATGCCTCCCAGTCGGAGAGTAGCTAGTTGGACTTTTGCTTCTTCATCCACATTTTTCTGAACCCTGCAATATATTTCAATTTGCTTGATCCAATGATCCAATTTCTTTGCATTAATCTCTCCGCGAGTAGACCCGACCTTGCTCGACCCCTGCCCGTCTGCGAGCAGATTCGGCCCTGCTTGACTCATACCCGTCTGTGACCTTGTTCTCGTTCGCAAGAAGACTCGATCCTGAACTCGACCATGACTCCGCTCGTGTCGACCCCGTTCCTGGCCTTGCTCGCATCGATTCTACTTGTTTGCTCGCATTGACCACTATTCCTGCCCGTCCGCAACCTTGATCTCATCCGCGACCTCTCTCTTGTCCGCCAAATTCACGTTGTCTCCAAAGAGGGGATATCGTAATTTGGCTCTAGATAACAATTGGC
This sequence comes from Picea engelmannii, assembly GCA_009831015.1. Lineage (NCBI taxonomy): Eukaryota > Viridiplantae > Streptophyta > Pinopsida > Pinales > Pinaceae > Picea > Picea engelmannii. The sequence continues at coordinate 635,118 of ML777357.1, forward strand.
CTTGGCTGACAAGTTATTCAAGTGAGATACAAGTAAATTTTTGGTCGGCTCTACAGTCTAGCAACGATTTCAAGTCATTTTTTCTTGTAGCTTAGGGTTTTGTAGGGTCGTGGGATTACAAATCGAACCTGCGCCTTGTGGTTGGGTTTGGCTTTAATTTCGGAGTAACGTTGAGATAGAATTTTTGCACGTGAAGATTAAGGGTTTTGAAAGTTAGTGAGTCTTCATACGCTTACGGTCGGCCCAATGCCTCCAAGGGACTCATCAATCCAGTCGATTATAATGTCTCCCATACAAAATATCTGGCCCTCCCCCTTACTAATGGGTGTAGATTCATCTACAGTTGGTCTAAAGGAAGATACATAGGATTCTGGAGAGAAGTACAACAACGAGATCATTCAGGATCTAATTATGAGACTAGAGCGCCTAGTGTTGATGATTGCAGCTTCGTGAGACATTCTCCAAGTCGCGCTCCTCGATGGACTGAGATGGGTTGACCTGTGAGCGATACTTCTCGATGGACTGAGTTGAGTATGACACTTATCAATGGACTGATAAGTTGTAGTCGGTTGGTGCCCAACGACCCTTGGGGTGTACCCCATGTGGTTGGGACATTCTCCAGGTCGTACTCCTCGATGGACTGAGTTGGGTTGACCTGTGATGACATATTGGGTTGGTGCCCAATGACCCTTGGGGTGTAGCCCATGTGGTTGGGATATTTCCTAGTTCGTACTCCTCGATGGACTAAGCTGGGTTGACCTATGGACACTGTGGTCGTACTCCTCGATGGACTGAGTTTGGTTGACCTAGTGTGCTCTAGTGGGTTGTGGCCCCTAGATGAGATGAGAAGGTCCACATTGGGTGTAGCCATGTGTGACGAGATGGAGGAGACCTTTCACTATGACGTCAAAGAAGGAAGAACGCCCAAGCCTTGCATAGAAGACCTAGAAGACCAAGTCGACCCTGTTGAGTGGCACCACTTGGATGTGATAATTCACATGATGGACTTGTATATATAGAGAGCCATCTCCCATTTGGAAATCATGACTTGGATCTTTCTCTCTTGTATTTTTCACTCTCTTGGACTAGTGCACTATCTTTGAAGACTAACGCTATTCTTCTTTGGTCTTGGATCTTCTCTTGGACAAATTTTCTAGTGAAAGGTTATTGGGTTTTCTTCCCTTGAGTAGAAGGGTTTCCCGGAATAAATTCGTGTGTATCTTGTGCATGGTTCTCTTCTTGTGATATTGGTTATTTACTGCATCTATTGGTTATTGGTTATTAGTGGGGGATCCAAGTTGCCCAAGTTTGATCGGTTATGGGTAGATTGTACTCAGGAGGAGACTAGACTTGCTGCCAGAGGTGCGCAAAGTTCCCGTCATGCCCTTGCCTCTCATGCAAGGAAAGGCAAAGGAAGAGGACGAGGTTCCGGAAGATCATTCAAAGAGAGAAAGCCCAGACCCGCTCCTGAGTGTAAAAAGGACCTTTCAAAGGTCCACTGCTTCAAATGTGAGAAGTTTGGCCACTATGCCAGAGAGTGCCCCTTGTGGAAGAATAAGAAGCAACATGCCTCCATCGTTGATGTTGACCGAGAGCCACCCCAGAAGAAGTCAAGGAAAGGAAGCAAGGACGATGAGGAGTTCTTCATTTCAACCCTCTCAGGTACGATTCCTACTAGTTGTGATATTTGGTTGATTGATAGTGGTGCTTCCAGAAGATAGTTTGTACAAATTGACAGTTCGACCTATTCAGGCCCTGGTGCATGATTCTATCAGTCTGAGTGAGTTATGGCATAAGAGACTTGCTCATCTGCATTATAGTGCTCTTCTCGCTCCGAGGAAGATGGCGACAGGTCTTCTAGTGCTTCATGTAGAGCATGCTGGCATTTGTAGAGGCTGTGCTCTTGGCAAGAATGCTAAGGGATCTTTTCCGAGTAGTGACAGCAGATCCAAGGGGATCTTAGACCTGGTGCATTCAGAATTGTGTGGGCCTATGTCCATTGCTTCATTGAGTGGATACTTATGCTATGTGATCTTTGTTGATGACTACTCCCGAAAGTCTTGGATTTACTTCCTGAAGTCCAAGGAATCTGAAGAAGTCTTTGGCAGGTTTCAATAGTACAAAGCACAAGTTGAAAACCTGACTGAAAAGAAGATCAAGATATTGAGATCAGGTAATGGTGGAGAGTACACCTCCAAGGATTTCAGTGATTTCTGCATTGAGGTAGGGATCAAAAGGGAGTACACTGTTTCTTACAACCCCAAGCAGAATGGGGTGGCAGAGAGAAAGAAAAGGTCTATTGTTGAGGCAACGAAGGTGATGATTCATGATCAAAGTTTGCCTATGTTTTTGTGGGCAGAGGCATCCATGACCGTTGTGTATGTTCAGAACAAGAGCCCTCATAAGATTTTGAAGAATATGACTCTCGAGGAGGCTTTCACCAGAGTGAAGCCTGAGGTTGGACACTTTAGGGTATTTGGGTGTCCTATTTACATTCACGTACCCAGGGAGAAAATGACAAAGTTAGACCCTTCAGGCAAGAAGGATACATTTGTTGGGTACAATGAGTCTTTGAAGGCATATCGTATCTACATCCCAGGTCAGAGACAGATTGAGGTGAGCAGGGATGTTTCCTTTGAGGAGGAGGTACCTTCTAGAAATCTAGAGGATCTCACATGGAGATTGATAGTGAGAGGTAGGAGGATATGGTATCTTCTCCTCCTCACCCTTTAGCAGTTCAAAGGGAGACAATTGAGCCCATGGAGTCAGTTTAGCCTGTTGATCTAGGTGAACATGTGGATCATGTTGATGTTCCCAGATAAATTGCAGTAGGCCGAAAGAGGTTTACATGGGCTCATCAGACTTTGCAGGAGGTAGAGGGACTTGTAGCTCCCCGTGGTACTTTCAAAGAAAGTAAGAGACCTCAGAGATTCTTGAGCTATGTTCTAGTGATGAGCCACATCATTGATTTTGAGCCTTCCTGTTATGAGGAGGCATGTAGTCAGGAGGTATGGAGAGATGCCATGATGGAGGAGTATCAATCCATCATGAAGAATGATGTGTAGGATATTGTTCCGAGACCTGAGGGGAAGTCTGTGGTGACTTCCAAGTGGATCTATAAGATCAAACATGCAATTGACGGGAGCATTGAGAAGGACAAAGCGAGATTTGTGGCTAGAGGATTCTCTTAGGTAGAGGGAATAGACTATGAGGAGACATTTTCTCCCCTTGCACGGTACACCTCCATTCGAACGATCATTTCCCTTGCTTCAACCATGGGTTGGAGACTACATCAGATGGATGTGAAGACAACCTTCCTCAATGGAGAGATTGAGGAAGAGGTGTACATCGAGTAACTAGATGGTTTTGTGATTCATGGGAAGGAGTCCCATGTGTGTAGGTTGAAGAAGGCCCTGTATGGACTCAAGTAGGCACCTCGAGCTTGGTGTGCAAGGATTGATGGATACCTGATGAGTATGGGTTTCAGTAAGAGTGTTGTTGATGCCAACCTGTACTATAAGATTGTTGATGGTGAGTCCTTGATTTTGATCCTGTATGTTTATGATTTATTCCTCATCGGAGCAGAGTATCTCATTACTTGGTGCAAACATGAGTTGGCTTTGGAACTTGAAATGAAGGATCTTGGCATGATGCACTATTTGTTGGGACTAGAGGTGTGGCAGAGAACTGATGAGATCTTCCCGAGTTAGGGAAGTATACAGTTGAAATTCTGAGGAGATTTAGGATTTTGGACTGTAAGTCCATGGCCACACCGATAGTGTCAAATCTAAATAAGTTGAGTGAGTCTTCTTCCAATTCAGACTTGATTGATCTGACTATCTATAGACAGTTGATTGGATCATTGATGTGTCTGGTTAACACCATACCAAATATTTGCTATGTAGTGAGTGCACATAGCCAGTTCATGAGTCAGCCGAAATAGATGCATTGTGTAGCTGCGAGGCATGTCTTGAGGTACTTGCGGGGCACAGTTTAATATGGCCTAAGATATGCTTCTAGTGTTGACATGAGATTGCAGGGATATGCTGGTTTTGATTGGGCAGGGAGCGTAGTGGACAAGAAGAGCACCTCTGGGTGTTGCTTCAGTTTGGGGTCTGCCATTGTTTCCTAGTGTAGCAGGAAACATAGTTTTGTGGCCTTGAGTATCGCATAAGCCGAGTATATTGCAGTATGTATGGCATTACGCGAAGCAGTGTGGCTTCGAAAGCTCCTTGCAGGATTGTTTGGACAGATGTTGGATCCCACTGTGATTCATTGTGATAACCAAAGCTGTGTTAAGCTCTCAAAGAATCTAGTATCTCATGACAGATCGAACATGTTGAGATCAAGTTTCACTACATTCGAGATATGGTGCAGAGGAAAGCAGTATTGGTGCAGTACCTTCCTACAGATGAGCAGATTGCAGATGTCCTCACCAAGCCCCTTGCCAAGTCGAAGTTTGAGTACTTCCATTATGAACTTGGAGTGGTAGAGAATGCCCCTCTCGTTGAGAGGGAGTGTTGATGATTGTAGCTTCGTGAGACATTCTCCAGGTCGTACTCCTCGATGGACTGAGTTGGGTTGACCTAAGATGATACTCCTCGATGGATTGAGTTGAGTATGACACTTATCGATGCACTGATAAGTTGTATTTGGTTGGTGCCCAACGACCCTTTTGTTGTAGCCCAAGAGGTTGGGATATTGTACTGGGTTGGTGCTCAATGACCCTTGGGTTGTAGCCCAAGTGGTTGGGACGTTGTACTGGGTTGGTGCCCAACGACCCTTGGGTTGTAGCCCAAGAGGTTGGGATACTATACTAGGTCGGTGCCCAACGACCCTTGGGTTGTAGCCCACGGGGTTGGGATACTATGCGTTGTAGCCCATCATCCCTTGTGGACACGTCTTGTGGTTGTAGCCCTTGACAATGATGACACTCACTATGTGGTTGTAGCCCCCATGTATTCTAGTAGGTTGTAGCCTCTAGACGAGATGAGAAGGTCGACATTGGTTGTAGCCATGTGTGACGTGATGGAGAAGACTTTCACTGTGACATCAAGAGAAGGAAGAAGGCCCATGCCTTGCGCAGAAGACTTAAAGGTTCAAGTCGACCCTATTGAGAGGCACCACTTGGACGTGACAGTTCACACGTTGGACGTGTATATATAGGAGAGCTATCCCCCATTTGTAAACATCACTTGGATATCATTCTCTCTTGTGTATTTCTCTATATTGGACTACTGTGCTATCTTTGGAGTTGAAGCACTATTCTTCTTTTGCTTCTGTATCTTCTCAAACAAATATTCTAGTGAAAGGTTGTTGGGTTTTCTTTCCTTGCGCAGAAGGGTTTCCCAGGATAAATTCTTGTATATCTTGTGCATGGTTATCTTCTTGTGATCTTGGTTAATCTCCTTATGATCTTGGTTATTTACTGTAGATATTGTATATGGTTTATGCTTCTGCTAATGTGAAATGATAAAGAAGGTTAATGAAATTGAACAAGCATAAAATTCAACAGTCTGCCTTGCCGCTAATTGGAGAAATGTCAACACTCCCTCTCAACGAGGGAGACATTCTGCATCATGACAAGCTTGTCTTTGAAGTATACAAATTTCGCCTTAGACAGAGGCTTGGTGAGAATGTTCGCAATTTGGTCATCTCTGGATACGTACTGGAGCTTTACTACTCCTTTCTGTACCATGTCTTGGATAAACTGATATTTGATCTCAATGTGCTTCGACCTGTCATGAAATACTGGATTCTCCAAAAGCTTGACACAAATTTGATTATCACAATGTATTAAGGTTGTCTCTAGGTCCAGATGAAATAGTCTTGCAAGAAGCTTCTGAAGCTATATTGCTCCGTGACTTGCGACACTAGATGCGATATACTTTGCTTTTGTTGTACTGAGTGCTACATAAATCTGCTTCCTTCTAAACCAGGATATCATAGATGATCCTAAGCTGAAGCAACACCCTGAAGTTCTCTCTCTGTCCACTACCCAGTCAGAATCAGTATATCCTTGTAGACTCACTTTACCACCTGAGACATATCTCAAACCATATCCAACTGTACCATGTAGGTACCTCAACACATGCTTTGCTAGAACCCAATGGACGTGCCTCAGCTCAACCATAAACTGGCTCAGGGTGCTCACTACAAAGCAAATATTTGGTTTGGTGTTAATAAGGTACATCAAGGATCCAATCAGTTGCTTGTATATAGTGGGATCCACCAAATTTGAATCTGAAGCAGATCACTCAGCTTCTTCAGATTTGTGATCATAGGTGTAGCCATGGAATTGTAGTCCATCATACTGAATCTGCTTAAGATCTCAACTGTGTACTTCCCCTGTCCGAGGAAGATCTCACCTGGTTTTTGCCACACCTCCAATCCCAATAAATAATGCATCAAGCCAAGATCCTTCATCTTGAACTCCGTAGCCAACTCCCTCTTGCACTCGACAATGAGCCATTTTGCCCCCGTAAGGAACAAATCATCAACATACAACACCAAGATCAAAGGATCACCATCAACAACCTTTTAGTAAAGGTTGGTATCTGCATCACTCTTGGTGAAGCCTAAAATCATCAAGTACCCATCAATTTTGGAGTACCGTGCCCTGGGTGCCTGCTTGTGTCTGTACAAAGCCTTCTTTAGTCTATAAACATGAGACTCCTTCCCATGTATCACAGAGCCCTGAGGTTGCTCTATATACACTTATTCCTCTATTACATCGTTGAGGAACGCGGTCTTCACATCCATCTGATGTAATCTCCAACCCATAACTGAAGTAAGAGAAATAATAGTCTTGAAGGAAGTGTACCTGGCGACTGGAGCAAAGGTCTCCTCATAGTCCACTCCCTCTTTCTAAGAGAATCCTCTTGCCATAAACCTCGCTTTGTACTTCTCGATGCTGCCATCTCCTGCATGCTTGATCTTATAGATCCACTTTGAACTTTAGAGAAATTGTGCAGTGGCAGATTTCAACAAAGCTTTGATACCATGTTGAATTTTCAATTTTCAGATCTAATAATTATTTCTTTATGATTTCAAAACAAAATTTTATGCCACTGTCATAATAGACTAATTACACTGAAAATATCAACCAAAATAAACTACTGCGGAAACAACAGAATCATAGAAAGATAGCCATGCACAATAGACACAAGATTTTATCATGGGAAACCCAAACTTGGGAGAAAACCCAAAAACTTTTCTTAAGAAGAAATCAATCCAAGTTCATCATCATCAATAAGAAGACACCCCAACACAATTCGCCCTTGCATGAGGAAGATCCCTCAAAGATAGTGAACCACCAAAAGATCTCCAAAAATTACTCCTTGTAATGTTTCATGGTATGCCACTAGCTAAGGTGCACTTGATGAGAAGAGTAATTGTGTTATGTCTCATATGAATTGATCAATCCTTTATTTATACAATTTGAGTCACCGTTAATTTACTTGGGGGGCCGACTTCTTGTTTTGTCTTCAATATCTTCTTTAATGCATTTTGAGGTTTCTTTAATGATTTGTCTTGTCTTCTTAGCAGTTCTTCTTCAATAGAAAAGTTGTTCATGAGCCTTGTTGATATATCATCTCCTCACATGCACGTCTAATTAATACAGGGCTCTAATGTTGAGTAGATCCACTGAGAAGCGCCTCATCACAAGAGGTCTCTTGAGCCTACATCTTCAACATTAGACTAGACTTGTAAACAAGTCAAACCTACCCTATAAATAATAGATCACTCCATCCTGGTGTAGAAAATGTGAGAGCATCTCTAGTCTTTTCCACTCCTCGTCAAATCAACATGAATAATAGGAGAAAGATTGCCCCTAGGCCATTCACCACTAGCCAAATCAGCATGACCAATCTGGGAGAATGCCTGCCCTTAGGCCATTCATCACTAGCCAAATCAACATGGCCCCGTGAGTTAATGTATCATTCTCTCTTGGTCAAATCAGCATGACCAATCTGGGAGAATGTCTGTCTGGTGTTGTTAACTAAAGAAACATCAACATGTTTGACCATGGTGCACTTGACATGGTACTTTGGAGGACATTTTGATCATGACACCCAGGACGCTATTCATCTTTTAGAGGATGTTGCACACTTAACACAGAGCATTGGGTCCTTTGATGACTAGGCATGGCTTGAGGCACCTTTCCACACCTCTTGGGCCTTGGACGCTGAGCAGATGAGCTTGGATATGGCAGATATTGCTTGATGGTCACTCAAAGGGCAGGAAACCCTTCACCTTGGGCAAGACACCCCAAAGCATATTAGGGTTTGCTTGGATGATGTTGCACTTGGAGATAATGTCACGCCTCTTGGGAGAGGTTATGGAGCCTTCTTCACATATGACGTCACACCCTAGCTCATGGATGTTCCATTTATGGATATGATGTCATGTTATGATGATGGTTGAGCCAACCTAGCATGGAGGGATCCTTCTTGGTGATGATGGTGATGAGACATGGCCCTTGGTGTGAGAGACATGACCCTTGGTGTTGCTTGCGCCTTTTCATGGAGGGATGTGACCTTTGGAGGCCACTTTTCACCTTTGGAGGATGTTTTGAGGGGATGTTTTGTTATATTTTCATTGTACCTTTGCATGAGAGGATATTTGAGGGATCAACCTTGACCTATCTCACTTGTATCATGGATAATTTTGTATTTTTGGGGCTTTGAGGGGTTACAGCGCTAGGTTACAGTTCTACCTCAAGGCTAAATCATAATTCACACTTGTGGAGAGCCACTTCTATTGCTCTCTTCTCTTCTTCTCTACTATGGAGTTCTTGTTCGCACTTTTTGGACAATAGTCTTATGGATGATTTTTCTTGTTTTGGTGGATGCTTATGAAACTAGGGTTTCCTCATGCATAGCGATTTGGCATAATACGTGTTCTATTCCAAGTTTAAGTGTTTGTTCATGGTATATTTGATGTATGCTCTATTAGATGGTTAATAGTTGCATGTTATCTTGTATCTTTGGATGATTTTGTTAGAAACCCTAAGAAAGGATTAAGATTGTTTATCCCCTTCCCTTGCTTGTCCATCATAATTTGCTGAAGCATATAAGATCAAGTTAGGGATTAAGATTCTTTATCCCCCAAACCTTTCCCTTATTGGTTGAAATCTAGGGTTTATGATTGTGTAACACCTAGGGTTTGACCTATCTCTATTTGATTTTCTTGCTAGACGCCTTAGAAGTAGGACATCAACTAAGGTTTATGATGGTATAAACTTTAGGGTTTCCTTCCTAGAAGTTGAAGCCTAGGCCTATGATGGTATAGCGCGAGGGTTTGATTTCACATCTTCTCATGCTCCTAGTTGTTAGAATTTTATGCTTGTTCAATTTCGTTAACTTGCTTTATCGTTTCACATTAGCAGAAGCATAATTGAAGCATAAACCATATAGAATAGCTGTTGTAAATAACCAGAATCACAAGAAGATAACCATGCACAAGATACACAAGAATTTATCCCGAGAAACCCTTCTGCACAAGGGAATTAAACCCAACAACCTTTTACTAGAATATTAGTCTAAGAGAAGATTTAAGAACAAAAAGAAGAATAGCGCTACAACTCCAAAGACAACGCACTAGTCCAATAGAATGAAATGCACAAGAGAGAATGATATCTAAGTGATGTCTACAAATGGGAGATGGCTCTCCTATATATACAAGTCCAACGTGTGAACTGTTACGTCCAAGTGGTGCCTCTCAACAGGGCCGACTTGAACCTTTAAGTCTTCTGTGCAAGGCATGGGCCTTCTTCCTTCTCTTAACGTCACAGTGAAAGTCTTCTCCATCACATCAGACATGGCTACAACCAACGTGGACCTTCTCATCTCATCTAGGGGCTACAACCCACTAGAGTACACTAAAGCTACAACCACATAGTGTGTGTCATCATCGTCAAGGGCTACAACCACAAGACATGTCCACAAGGGCTACAACCACATAGTGTGTGTAATCATCGTCAAGGGCTACAACCACAAGACATGTCCACAAGGGCTACAACCACATAGTGTGTGTCATCATCGTCAAGGGCTACAACCACAAGGGACTATGGGCTGCATCTTCATGTTGAGTTTTGTACCTTGGGAGGTGTTCCCCATGTGCTTATGACCTCCTTAGCACATGAGGAAAGGACATTACACTTTGTACCTTGTACTTTTGTCTAATTTCACTTTGACTTTGTCTAAAGTGAAATTTACTCATTTGGGCCTAAAAGTGACTATTAATTCACAAAGGGGGTGAATTAGAAACATAAAGTTGACTTAGGAAACTTAACCCAAAGTGGGTTATTGACTTAAATATGAATGGGGAGATCTCAACCATCGATTAGATGGGAGATGAGATGATCTCAATCCTTCATGTTTTAGGTTTTCTTTTAGATGTCAAAGAGGGGCGCAAAGGGTGAAGGAGGGCGCATTCTTCATTTGGTCTTTTGTTCATTGGGAGAGGAGCTCCTGGAGGATGAAGATGAGGTCAGTTTTGTGAGGTTGCTTGAGCTTGGGCGCTAGCTTTCATGGAGGGAGGCTTGCATCATATGCCATAGCTTATTTACTGGAGAGGTTCGACTTCTGAGGAGGGCGCATTGCCAGATTGGGGTGCATTAGTAGTTGAGAGACTTCTAGCCATCAGATTGTAGTGAGATCAGTTGCAGAGGATAGCCATTCAATAGAGCTTCATTATTGCGGAGGGGTTTCCAGATCTGAGCTCACATATGGCAGTTGGACCAGATTCAGTGGATTTGACAGCTTACATGTTGGGCGCACCATTCTGGGGCGCTCTTGGAGGTTTTGGACTTGTATATCAACTCAGATCAAGTTGCTATTGTATCAACTTCTATCATTTATTGTATTAGCTGTAATCCCTCTTCTGCTTTCCTCATATATACACTTACATTCCAAACTGGTTTCCCCCGGGGGCGGGGTTTATCCAGGGTCATGTTGACCAAAAATACCTGTGTCTACAAATGCATGTATTAGTCTCTTAGATCTGTTTCATTTTCAGCAGTAGTGATGTTTAGGTGTGTTATGTTTATTTTGAGATGCATGTACTAATTTCTGGTACCAAAACGACACGCTAGAGCACCCAAAATTGAGAACATAACCGTAACAAATCAGCATAAGTTTTTGAACCTCTGTTACCAACATCGCGATAATATCGTGCTATTTACGATATTATCGGCAAAATCAACCTCGGCGATAATATCGGGGAAAATAGCGCGCTATTTTGGAGATTTTGAAAATAGCGCGATATTATCGTAGATGGCGCGATAATATCGCGCTACGATCGAAAATATCTTTTGGGCGCAGACAGGCCGGAAATAAATCCCGATTTTCACCTTTTTTTTTCGAGTTTTAAAGCGTCATTTTGCAAACAAAGTGTGGGGTTTGGGGAGCAAAGGAGCAAGAGGCGAGCAAGAGCTGAAAACGTAGTTAACGAGGCTAGTAATATACTGATTAATGGTAATATTCTCCTTTACCTTTCATTTTCATCCTTTTACTTAAATTTTTAACATTACCATTAATTGTTTCAGGATGTTTGAGAGTGGTTCCAACCTCATTGGACTTCATATGAAGAAAGTAGAATTTTAGGTCCCATTCAAAATTCAGCAGACTTAATGGTTTTCAGCATTTCAAGATTGACAATATTGCAACATTTCCACTAGATTCTATCATGTATGAGGGTATGGAACTGGCATTTAGTCAAGAGCACCAAGCCCTCTATGTACCGCGATGTTGGTGGCATTGATTGTTGAACTCTTTTGTCACGAATCTAGTAAAAATGTACCCTTCACTCAAGTAAAATCACTTATTAGGCATGTTAAGCTTTTTCTATCTTATTTTAATGTTTAGAGGGTGACACTGATGATGAGG
>ML777357.1:651521-664078 GCA_009831015.1 Picea engelmannii
CCGAGGATCTCATAGCTGAGTGCAAGCTGGGACTTGCATCAGAGTTTGAGATGAGTGATATCGGATTGATGCACTACTTTCTAGGTATGGAGGTATGGCAGGAGGAGGGTCACATATTTCTCGGGCAGGGGAAGTATGCAACAAATATTTTGAGCAGGTTTCAGATGGAGGACTGCAGACCCATGTCTACACCTATGATCACCAACTGGAAGAAGTTTAGTGCTTCAGATAGCCAGTTGGTGGATGCCACAATATATAGGGAGTTGATCGGTTCGCTCATGTATCTGGTTAACACCAGACCATATATATGTTTTGTCGTGAACACACTCAGCCAATACATGGTTGAGCCGAGGAGTGTTCACATGGTTGGGGCAAAACACGTCTTGAGATATGTTGCTAGGACAGTGGACTATGGCCTAGACTATGTCAGGGGAGATGGAGTCAGTTTGGTTGGCTACACAGATTCAGACTGGGCAGGATGTGTTGCTGACAGGAAAAACACCTCAGGGTGCTGCTTCATTTTGGGGTCAGGACTTGTTTCTTGGTTCAGCCGGAAGCAGAAGTCAGTTGCTTTGAGTTCGGTCGAGGCAGAGCATATGGCGGCCAGTCAGGCCAGTTGCGAGGCCATTTGGCTTCGTAAGATGCTGGTTGGTTTATTTCGTCAGGAGATGTCACCGATTGTCATTCACTGTGATAATCAGAGTTGCATAAAACTCTCTGAGAATCTAGTGTTTCATGATCGGTCGAAGCATATTGAGATCAAGTACCACTTCATTCGTGACTGGGTTCAGAGAGGGCCAGTTCAGTTGCAGTATGTATCTTCAGATGACCAGGTTGCAAATATTCTCACCAAGGCCATGCCATGGGGCAAGCATGTCTATTTCAAAGACAAGATGGGCTTGGTGAAGAACACCTTCCTCGGTAAGAGGGAGTGTTGAGTTTTGTACCTTGGGAGGTGTTCCCCATGTGCTTATGAGCTCCTTAGCACATGAGGAAAGGACATTAAATGTTGTACCTTGTACTTTTGTCTAATTTCACTGATTTTGTCTAAAGTGAAATTTAGTCATTTTGGCCTAAAAGTGACTATTAATTCACAAAGGGGGGGAATTAGAGACATAAAGTTGACTTAGGAAACTTAACCCAAAGTGGGTTATTGACTTAAACATGAATGGGGAGATCTCAACCATTGATTAGATGGGAGATGAGATGATCTCAACCCTTCATTTTTTAGGTTTCCTTTTGGATGTCAAAGAGGGGCGCAAAGGGTGAAGGAGGGCGCATTCTTCATTTGTTCTTTTGTTCATTGAGAGAGGAGCTCTTGGAGGATGAGGATGAGGATGAGGTCAATTTTGTGAGGTTGCTTGAGCTTGGGCGCTAGCTTTCATGGAGGGAGGCTTGCATCATATGCCATAGCTTATTTACTGGAGAGGTTCGACTTCTGAGGAGGGCGCATTGCCAGATTGGGGCGCATCAGTAGTTGAAAGACTTCTAGCCATCAAATTGCAGTGAGATCAGTTGCAGAGGATAGCCATTCAACAGAGCTTCATTACTACGGAGGGGTTTCCAGATCTGAGCTCACAGTTGGCAGTTGGAGCAGATTCAGTGGATTCGACAGCGTACAGGTTATGCGCACCATTCCGGGACGCTCTTGGAGGTTTTGGACTTGTATATCAACTCAAATCGAGTTGCTATTGTATCAGGTTCTATCATTTATTGTATTAGTTGTAATCCCTCTTCTGCTTTCCTCATATATACATTTACATTCCAAACTGGTTTTCCTCGGGGGGGGTTTATCCAGGGCCATGTTGACCAAAAATACCTGTGTCTACAAATGCATGTATTAGTCTCTTAGATCTGTTTCATTTTCAGCAGTAACGATGTTTAGGTGTGTTATGTTTATTTTGAGATGCATGTACTAATTTCTGGTTACCAAAACGATATGCTAGAGCACCCAAAATTGAGAACATAACCGTAACAAATCAGCATAAGTTTTTGAACTGATGGCTGTTATAAAACAACAACAAATACCTCATAAGACAGTGAAAAGTTAGAGCTTGTCTGTGGTCAAAGACAGACCCAGTAGGCAAGCTTGATATGACATGGGTTTTTCACACTTCAATGGAGTCCCTAGTAGCAAACCCATTCCCAAGGAAGACCACTTACTAGGGCACAATGTCAACCACCAAGGTGAAATAGGGAAAAAGGCATAATGTCCAAGCATATATCATGAAATCTAAAGCAATCTAAGATACAACATACTTAAAATGCCTCAAATATTGAAATGCACTCACCATAATACCCGACTTGTACCTCGTGGAGCAAGGCCCATTGCCTTTCAGAATCCAACGAATGTGGTGGATGCCATCCTGAAAATCCGGAACTCTGTGGTGGTGAGAAGGGTCTCTTTTGTGGTGAGAAGTGTCTCCATTTATGCAAGTGGATATTGCTAGTAATGTAGTGTCTCGGTACTCCATATCTGCAACCTGAGGGCCTCAAGACATAATCTCCTTAGTTATCCACAATATGGGGATAACACCTTTGAAGACTCATTGTACCCAAGAAATGTACCCTTCCCTCCTAAAGGGTCTAACTTTGTCCTTTTCTCCTTGGGTACATGAATGTAAACAAGACATCCAAATCTTCTAAAGTGTCCAACCTCAGGCTTCACTCCAATGAAGGGCTCCTGAAGAGTCATATTCTTCAAAATCTTATGAGGGCTCCTGTTCTGAACATACACGTCGGTCCTGGATGCCTCTTCCCACATAAACATAGGCAAACTCTGATCATGAATCATCATCATAGTTGCCTCAACAATAGACCTGCTCTTTCTCTCTGCAACCCCATTCTGTTGGGGGTTGTAAGGAACGGTGTACTCCCTCTTGATCCCTGCCTCAACGTAGAAATCAAAGAAACCCTTGGAGGTGTACTCTCCTCCATTATCTTGTTGAATTTTCACTATGCTAGGCTCAAGCATGAGGTTTATTTCATTTAGCATGTACTTCAACCATAAACAAGTGCAGCTACACCATACACAAGTGTTGCAATAACCAAGATCACAAGAAGAATTAGCATGCACAAGAACACAAGAAATATCCTGGGAAACCTTTCTATTCAAGGGAAGAAAACCCAACAATCCTTTGGTATATTCTCAAGAGAAGAGCGCCCAACCATAAACCCTAATGCACACAAGAGGGTGCTTGTACAACCTTGAAACTAGTGCCCAAGAGAGGTGCACACTTCAACCTTACTTGCACTTGGTGAAATTCTGAGTTTACATGTGAGAGTGTGTTTCCTCAATGGGGAAATAACCTTTATTTATAGAGGAGCAGATACAACAATAAGTGTGTCTATTGGCACAACAGGGTCGACATCAATAACTCAGAAATATAATTATTTATTACAATAAACATTAATTATCTTTCACATATGGTGTGGCCGACTTGCACCCTTTACATCATAATTAGGGTTACAAGTAAATCTTACACTTCGACAATATAGCAAGGGATCCACACGTCCACTAGTGCTCAATCACTAGGGACACGTCCACTTGTGCTTAGCCACAAGGACGTCATACTCAACAGATCTCTATCTCAACTGAGTCCACATGAGAATCATCTGGAGTACCATCTCAAGCCTGACTCAACTGAGTCCACAGGAGTACAAAGGTAGGAGACCACATCGACTCAACTCTCACACTGAGGAGAACGATACACCCATCGCATGGGCACACCCAACACTGGGGCACAACTCAACTCAATCCAAAGGAGAACGATACACCCCATCACATGAGCACACCCAACACTAGGCTCTCTCACAGGTCGATTCAACTTAGTCAAAGAGGAGAACGTATCTTGGAGAATGTCACACGACGCTGCAATCATCAATACTCCCTCTGAACTAGGGAGGCATTCTCCACCAGGCCAAGTCTCTCACAGAAGTACTCGAACTTTGTCCTGGCAAGCGGTTTGGTGAAGATATCTGCAATCTGCGCATGTGTAGGAAGGTATTCCATCTGTACTGCTTTCCTCTGCACCATGTCTCTGATATAATGGTATTTGATCTCAATGTGTTTCGATTTATTGTGAAACACGGGATTCTCAGAGAGCTTGATACAACTCTGGTTATCACAATGAATAATGGTAGAATCCATCTAATGATCAAATAAATTTGTTAGGAGCTTGCGAAGCCACATTGCTTCGCGAACTGCCACACTCAACGCTATATACTCTGCTTCTGCGGTTTCCAAAGCCACATAGCTATATTTCCTGCTGCACTAGGAAACCATGGAAGATCCCAAGATAAAACAACAACCATATGTGCTCTTTCAGTCCACTGCGGTCCCTGCCCAATCTGCATTGGCATATCCCCTGCAATCTCATTTCTACACAGGAGGCATATCTCAGGCCATATCCAACTGTGTCTCCTAGATATCTCAATTCTTGCTTCGCTGCTATTGAGTGAGTCTGTCTCGGCTGACTCATGAACTTACTAAGTACATTTACTGCATAACATATATCAGGTCTGGTGTTAAGCAGATACATCAATGATCCAATCAGTTGTCGGTATAGATGTGGATCAATCTAACCTGAATCAGTAGAAACCTTGTTCATTTTCTTCAGATCCATCACCATAGTTGTTGGCATGGATTTGCAGTCTGTCATACTGAACTTCTTCAATATCTCCACTGTATATTTTCCTCGACTCAGGAAATTCTCATCAGTCCTCTGCCATACTTGCATGCTTGCATTCAACAATAAGTCTTTCTGAACCGGTGAGGAATAAGTCATCAACGTACAGGACCAAGATCAGACACTCGTCACCAACAATGTGATAATATAGGTTTGGATCAACAACACTCTTGCTGAAGCCCAAACTCATCAGGAATCCATCCATCTTCTTGTACCAAGCAGGAGGTGCTTGTTTTAGTCCATACAGGGCTTTCTTCAGCCTACACACATGAGATTTCTCCTCATGTATCACGAATCCCTCTGGCTGCTCGATGTAAACATCTTCCTCAATCTCACCATTGAGAAAGGTTGTCTTTACATCGATTTGATGTAATTTCCAACCCATAGATGGAACTAGTGGAATGATAGTACGAATGGAAGTGTATCGGGCTACAGGAACAAACGTCTCCTCATAATCAATTCCCTCCACTCGTGAAAATCATCTGGCTACAAATCTCGCTTTGTACTTCTCAACACTTCCATCAGTTGCATGCTTGATCTTATAGATCCACTTGGAAGTCACCACAAACTTGCCTTCTGGTCTCGAAACAATATCCCACACATCATTCTTCACGATGGACTGATGCTCTTCTATCACGACATCTTGCGATACCTGCTGACCTGTTGCTTCTCCATGACAAGAAGGCTCGGTATCAATGATGTGTCTCATGGCTGAAACATAGCTCGAAAATATCTGTGGTCTCTTGCTCTCTCGGAATGTGCCTCGAGGAGTTGCATGTCCCTCTGCCTCCTGCAGAGTTTGTCGAGCCCAGGCAGACCTTTTATGGCCTACTGCAATGTCTCTAGGAACATCAACTGGAGCAATTGGATCAATTGGATCGACTGGAACAATGGTTGTCTCTCTGAACTGCTGATGGGGGAGAAGGTATTGTCTCGCTGTTAATCTCCATATGAGATTCTCTGGATCTTCGAAAGGCTATCTCTTCTTCAAAGATGACATCTCTACTCACCTCAATCTGTCTCTGATCAGGGATGTAGATCCGGTATGCCATCGAAGATTCACTGTATCCCACAAATGTACCTTTTTTGCTTGAAGGGTCTAGCTTGGACCGCTTCTCCTTAGGTACATGAAAATATATTGGACACCCAAATATCCTAAAGTGCCCAACCTCGAGCTTCACTACGATGAAGGCTTCTTCGAGAATTATGCGCTTCAAAATCTGGTGATGACTCTGTTCTGAACATATACTGTTGTCATGGATGCTTCTACCCATAAAATCATAGGTAGATTTTGATCATGTATCATTGCTTTGGTTGCCTCAATGATTGTTTTGTTTTTCCTCTCTGCAACCCCATTTTGTTGAGGGTTATAAGGCACTGTGTACTCCCTCTTGATCCCTGCCACCATACAAAAATCACTGAAATCCCTGGATGTGTATTCTCCTCCATTAGCTGATCTTATCACCTTGATCCTCCTTCTAGTCAGGTTCTCAACCTGAGCTTTGAATTCTTGAAATCTCGCAAGGACTCCATCCTTGGTCTTCAAGAAATAAATCCATGTCTTCCAAGAGTGATCATCTATGAAGAGCACATTGTACAAATATTCTTTCAATGAGGCAACAGTCATGGGTCCACACACATCTAAATGTATCAAGTCCAAGATCCCCTTGGATCTGCTGTCACTGCTCAAGGACCCCTTGACATTCTTGCCAAGAGCACAACCTCTGCAAACACCATTATGTTGAACCTGTATCTCTGGAAGGCCTGTTACCATTTTCCCTAGAGCAGGAAGGGCTCTATAATGAATATGAGCGAGTCTCCTATGCCATAGCTCACTCAAGCTAATAATATCATGTAACGGAGCCTAGACGGGTCGAACAGTCATCCTGTATAAGTTGTTTCCTCGAACACCAACTACTCCGGCATAATCCATATGTGTGTTCCTGTGCCATGCAAGAACTTTTCCTCTAAGGCAGAAACAAAGACAAGGTTCCTTTTCATCCCAGGTACATATAGTACCTCACTCAACTGAAGGGGTATGTCTGAGTCAAGTTGGAATGTAGAAGTTCCAACCCCTTTCACATTATATCTGGCATTGACTCCAAGTACAACATGTAGACTGGTCTCTTTCTCAACAAGATCTGTCAGATGATCTCTATATCCGATCATGTGCCTGGAGGAACCACTGTCAATTAACCAAATATCATTATCAGTAGGAACTGTACCTGAGAGTGCTGATATGAATAAGAAGGCTTCATCTTTGATGTCTTCATCGCTCTGATGTGGCTCTGGACCAACATCAGCAGTGGAGGCAAGTTGTCTTTCTTTCTTCCTGGTAGGACAATCTCTCTCTAAGTAGATGATAATCTTCCTTGCCTTGACATCATCTTCCTTCCATTGTTCTTTCTCTTCATCGGTAGTTGTTTCTGGTAAAGCCTTTTGTATCACACTTAATAGGTCATCCTCTTCCAGGGTGATCTGTAGTCTTGACTTCCAGGAACTGAAGTTGCTTGATCCATCAAGCCTATCTTCCACCAATGTTCTGTTCCTCATGGCTTGCAAATTCTTCCACAAACCCTTAGCAGCTAGGCTAGGAAACCTAATGGCTAGGCTAGGCTAGCAACCTTAGGTTTTGTTGGACTTATGACTGCCAACAATAAGCCTTGAAAGTCAAAAGAACATTGGTGAGCTGAAAACTCCTTCAATTAGTTGCAGAAACCCTAAAAAAGAAATTCTGCAGAAAAGTTGCGGAACCTTAGAAACCCTAGGGCCAAAAATCCAAAATTCTCGGAATTGCAATCTAAAGGTTTGTGGAGGTGCGCTGAAGGAGGTCGTACACTCCTATGCTATTTTTAGCCCCAATGTTTCAGTGGAAGGTGCTGAAACAACCAAAAGGAGAGGGTTGTACCTTTTTCTGGAAACCCTAGGAGGGTCGTACGGTTATGTAGAAGAGAGGACGACTTGCTTGAAGGCTTGTGCAATGGCTCTTTCAAGTCCTAAGCTCTAAAACCATGTTGAATTTTCACTATGCTAGGTTCAAGCATGAGGTTTATTTCATTTAGCATGTACTTGAACCATAAACAAGTGTAGCTACACCATACACAAGCGCTGCAATAACCAAGATCACAAGAAGAATTACCATGCACAAGAACAAAAGAAATATCCTGGGAAACCTTTCTACTGAAGGGAAGAAAACCCAACAATCCTTTGCTATATTCTCAAGAGAATATTTCCCAACCATAAACCCTAATGCACATAAGAGGGTGCTTCTACAACCTTGAAACTAACGCCCAAGAGAGGTGTGCACTTCAGCCTTACGTGCACTTGCTGAAATTCCAAGTTTACATGTGAGAGTGTGTTTCCTCAATGGGGAAATCACCTTTATTTATACAAGAGCAGACACAACAATAGGTGTGTCTATTGGCACAACAGGGCCGACCTCAATAACTCAGAAATATAATTATTTATTACAATAAATATTAATTATCTTTCACATATGGTGGGGCCAACTTGTACCCTTTACATCATAATTAGGGTTACAAATAAATCTTACACTTCGACAATATAGCAAGGGATCCACACGTCCACTAGTGCTTAGCCACTAGGGACACGTCCACCTGTGCTCAGCCACAGGGACGTCATACTCAACTGATCTCTATCTCAACTGAGTCCACAGGAGAATCATCTGGAGTACCATTTCAAGCCTGACTCAACTGAGTCCACAGGAGTACAAAGGCAGGAGACCACATCGACTCAACTCTCACACAGAGGAAAACGATACACCCATCACATGGGCACACTCGACACTTGGGCATGACTCAACTCAGTCCAAAGGAGAATGATACGCCCCATCACATGGGCACACCCAACACTGGGCTCTCTCATAGGTCGACTCAACTCAGTCACAGAGGAGAACGTATCTTGGAGAATGTCACACACCGCTGCAATCATCAACATATATGATCTTAGTATCTTGATCTTCTTTCCGATCGGGTTTTCAACCTGTGCTCTGTACTCTTGAAACCTACCAAGGACTTATTCATATTCCTTGGACTTCAAAAAATAAATCTAAGTCTTTCTGGATTAGTCATCAATAAAGATCACATAGTATAAATATCCACTCAAAGAAGCAATTGTTGTCACTGCTTGGAAAAGACCCCTTGGCATTCTTTCCAAGAGCACAACCTCTGCAAATGCCATCATGCTCAACACAGAATTGTGGAAGACCTGTCACCATCTTCCGCAAAGCGGGAATAGCTCTATAATGTAAATGAGCAAGTCTCCGATGCCACAACTCACTCAAACTGATGGAATCATGCACTAGGCCCTGAACTGGTCGAACTGTCAATCTGTATAAACTGTCTTCTCGAACACCAATCACACAGGTTGATCCCATACTAGAGTTCTTGTGCCATGCAAGAAATTTTCCATCAGAGAAGGCAACCTTGTAGCCTTTGTCCTCCAAGGCTGAAATAGAGACAAGGTTCCTTCTCATCCCCGGTACAAACAATACATCACTCAAATGAAGCAGGGTATCAAAGTCTAATTGGAAGGAAGTGGCCCTAGATCCCTTCACAGTATATCTGGCATCATCACCAGTACAACATGCAACTGGGAGTCTTTTTCTACTAAGTCTGTAAGGTGCTCTCTATATCCAGTCATATGTCTAGAAGCACCACTATCAATTAACCAAATATCATTGTTACTAGGAACCGTACCTAAGGGCTGAAATAAAGAACTCCTCATCGTCCTTGTTTGCATTTCGTGACCTCTTCTAGGGTGGCTCTCGATCAACATCAACGGTGGAGGCTTGTTGCTTTCTATTCTTCCGCAAAGGGCAATGTTTGGCATAGTGGCCAAACTTCTCACATTTGAAGCACTGAATCTTTGAAAGATCCTTCTTTTTATGCTCAGAAGTTGGTATGAATTTCGTCCTTTGAATGTTTTGCTGGAACCTCTTCCTCTTCCTTTGCCTTTCCTTGCATGAGAGGCAAGGGCATGACTTTCATCATGATGGGAACCTTGCACACCTCTAGCTTCAAGTCTGGTCTCCTCCTGAGTACAATCTGCCCATAACCGATCAAACTTAGGCAATTTAGATCGCCCGCTAATACTTTGAATGAATGGATCCCAATGGCTTGGAAGACCATTAAGATTCAACATGACAAGTTCTCTATCTGAGATGATCTCTCCAATGGTGCCCAACTGATCTCTGATCTCAGATATCTTCATGAAGAAGGTGGCAATTGTATCTGCCTTAGTCATCTTGACGTTTTGAAGTTGTTGTTTCAAGGCAATGGCTTTGTTAGTGTTGTTGCTCTCAAACAACTTCTTCAAGGCGTCAAACATATTTTTGGTTGTCTTTAGTTTGGAGATGTGTGGAATCAAGTGCTCTCTCACAGAGTAGATAGTGATTCTTCTAGCTCTTGCATCATTCTTCTTCCACTGAGACTTCTTTGAAGCATCATTTGGTTCTGGCACAACCTCTTCCACAAACTTCATTAGATTAGTCTCTTCTAGAGTGATGAATAGCCTAGACTTCCAAAAATTGAAGTTAGAGGCTCCATCAAGCCTATCTTCCACCGGAACACTTGTCACCATCGCTGCAGAAACCCTAGCACCGAAAAATCTAAAAAATTCAAACTTCTCCAATATGAGAGTTGCAGGAGATGCTCTAGGGTAGGGCGCACTAATCTTTGGTGAAATTTGTCCCAACGAGCTAGAGATTTGTGCTCAACGAGCTTGACAAGGAAAAGTGCAGTTGCAGTCAAACCCTAGCGAACTGCAGAAAGGGTCAGTGAGTTGCAGAATAAGGGTAGCAAGCTTGTGCAAATGGCTTCTTTCAAGAACACTACTTTGATACCATGTTGAATTGTACGCTTGTTCAATTTCATTAACGTTCTTTATCATTTCACATTAGCAAAAGCATATCTGGAGCATAAACCATATACAATAACTGCAGTAAATAACCAAGATCACAAGAAGATAACCATACACAAGAATTTATCCTGGGAAACCCTTCTGCATAAGGGAAGAAAATCCAACAACCTTTCACTAGAATATTTGTCCAAGAGAAGATACAGAAGCAGAAGAAGAATAGTGCTACAACTCCAAAGATAGCGCACTAGTCCAATATAGTGATATCCAAGTGATGTCTACAAATGGGAGATAGCTCTCGTATATATATACATGTCCAACATGTGAACTGTCACGTCCAAGTGGTGCGCAAGGCATGGGCCTTTTTCCTTCTCTTGACGTCACAATGAAAGTCTTTTCCATCACGTCACACATGGCCACAACCAATGTGGACCTTCTCATTGTTGATGTTTGGACAACATCGGGAAAACATTTTTCTATATATATATATATATAATGTCATATAATAAATGACATGATATTTATAATAAAAGTTACAAATATATATAATAAATAAGTAGTTATTTATTATCCAAGTAACGCATCCTTTAGTGGATGGTCACCATATGTTCTATATATATGGAACACTCATCATTGTAATAATACATCAATCTATCATAATCATTTTGTCTTGGCATTTTCTACTATACTTGTGTCTCTGTGCATGGTTATTCTTCTTGTGATCTTGGTTATTACTGTTGCTATTGTTCATGGTTTATGCTTCAGTTCATGTAAATTTGTAAAGAAACTGAATATAATTGAATAACATTAAGACTCCAACATGGTATCAGAGCAACGTTCTTGAAAGAAGACTATTGCACAGGCGTTGACCTTCTACAGTAGCTCGTCGTACCTTTCCTGCAATTCGTTGTTTTGTTGCAACTACAACTCAAGTGAAGGTTTCTGCAGTCTTCTAGCAACCATGGTGAATCGTATTTTGGTGGAGGATAGGCTTGATGGAACAACAAACTTTAGTTCTTGGAAATCTAGATTGCTCATCACTCTAGAAGAGAGTGACCTAATGAAGTACGTTGAAGAAGTTGTACCAGGATTAGCTGATGATGCAGAAAAGTCTCAATGGAGGAGGAATGATGCAAAATCCAGAAGGTTTCCCTTTGAAATTCATAGGGGAAAGTTCTTACACCTCTTTTTATTTTGTGGAGTCGCCAGATAGTTTTCTTGAAACTACCAAAGAAATAGGGGGAAAAGGGTAGTGGAGTTGCCAGGTAAGCTTGTAAGAAAAAAAAAGGTTTCAGGGACAAGCTTTACCAAAGATATGTCGTTGAGGAATGTAGACTCAGTGTTCCCCGGCAACGACGCCAAAATGTTATCGCACGGTTTGTAGGAAAGGTTTAGAGAGCTTGAGTCAGGGCTTGAAACCGGCGTAACATGAGCTTCCCCACCCACTGTCACCTCGGTGGGGGGCTCTTTCTATTTAGGAGGGCTAATCCAAGGGAGACGTCCCTAAGGTAATCTGTTTTAATGAAGGGCTAAGGGATAGTGGACAAAGACAATAGGTTCCCTTTTGTCAGATTACAGCCAAGTATTGGATAATCAAGAAGAAGTCTTCCACTGATGATTGCACTTGTTTGCGAGACAAGACAAAGAAGACTAGAAAATGTGCTTTGCAGTGGGTTAGTACTTCATATAATCAATGACTATCTTCCAATATATATGAGCAAATGATCAAATGCAATTGTTGACGAAGTCAATGATTGCTATACAAAGTCAAATGATTGATATCACTTCTTCAACAAAACATAGGAGATAATATGCATTCAATGTTTCACAATTAAACCTTGTATTATGGCATCAATGCAAATAAATATTTCAATTCAGCTCATATACATAATGTTGCTGCGTCACCTATACTATTTCTGCAGTAGGTGTGACGTCAGCCTTAATCAAGGGTCAAAAATGGTGACAAAGAATAAGAACGTTTTGTCAAATCAG
>ML777357.1:666424-745935 GCA_009831015.1 Picea engelmannii
ATGGCTAGACTAGGGGAATGGGATGGATGAGCGGGGTTTTAAGATGTAAGAGTGATAATATGAGGGGAGCGGACGATGGTTCTGCAAACCCCCTTTGGTGGCTAACCAAAACCCATGAATACCAACTTGCTAAGCTACCCAAT
This sequence comes from Picea engelmannii, assembly GCA_009831015.1. NCBI lineage: Eukaryota > Viridiplantae > Streptophyta > Pinopsida > Pinales > Pinaceae > Picea > Picea engelmannii. The sequence continues at coordinate 666,568 of ML777357.1, forward strand.
TAATCACCCCAGCAGTGGTCAAGTAGATTAGTGTAAGATCCAAGCAGTTATCTGAAATGAAAGAGATCTAATGCATACATAAGAAGGTTATAATGATCAAATGTGACACATACCATGATACCTCGGACCAATTACCTCATGGAGCAAGAGCCTTTTCTGATGCAAGGCCAGGCCGATAGTGATGGAGGCTGGTACTACTGGCAGGACAAGTCTGGCTGAGAAGAAGAAAAGATGGGCCCTCAAGGGCCATGCTCAAGTCAATCTGCTCTCGTACTCCATGTCTAGGACCATGTGGGCCTCGAGACATGATCTCCTAGTTATCCCTAGATATCGGGGATAACAGGTCTTTCAAGCCATCGAGAGCCATTCATTCAAAGTATCAGTGGGGGGTCCAAATTGCCCAAGTTTGATCGTTTACGGGAAGACTATACACAGGAGGAGACCAGACTTGCAGCGAGAGGCGTGCAATGTTCCCATCATGATGACAATCAAGCCCTTGCTACTCATGCAAGGAAAGGCAAAGGAAAAAGAAGAGGTTTCAACGAAACAATTAAAGGAAGGAAGTCAACACCAACTTCAGAACACAAAAAGGACATGTCAAAGATTCAATGCTTCAGATGTGACAAGTATGGCCACTATGTGAATAATTGGCCTACATTGAAGAAAAGAAAGCAGCATGCCTCCACTGTTAATGTTGATTTAGAGCCACCTCAGAGGAAGTCAAGGAATGCAAGCATGGATGATGAATAGTTCTTCTTCATTTCAGCCCTCTCAGGTATGGTTCCTACTAGTAATGATATTTGGTTGATTGACAGTGGTGCTTCCAAACATATGACTGGATATAGAGAGCACCTTACAGATCTAGTAGAGAGCAAATCTCGTTTGCATGTTGTACTTGGTGATGATGCCAGATATACTGTGAAGGGAGTTGGATCCACTTCCTTACAATTAGATTTTGGCACCCCACTCAATTTGAGTGATGTATTATTTGTACTTGGGATGAGAAGGAACCTTGTCTCTATTTCAGCCTTAGAGAACAAAGGCTACAAAGTTGCTTTCACTGATGGAAAGGTTCTTTCATGGAACAAGAACTCTAGGATGGATTTTGCCTGAGTGATTGGTGTTTGAGAGGTTTGATACATGATTTTATTAGTTTGAGCGAACTACGGGATAGGAGACTTGCTCATTTACATTATAGAGCTCTTCCCGCTCTCGGGAAGATGGTGACAAAACTTCCAAAGATCCATGTTGAATACGATGGCATTTGCGGAGGTTCTGCTCTTGGAAAGAATGCCAAGGGGTCCTTTTCGAGCAGTGACAGCAGATCCAAGGGGATCTTGGACTTGGTTCATACAAATTTATGTGGACCCATGACAGTTGCTTCCTTGAGTGGATACCTATACTATGTGATCTTCATTGATGACCACTCTCGAAATACTTGGATTTACTTCTTGAAGACCAAGGATGGAGTCCTTGCCAGATTTCAGAATTACAGAGCATAGGTCGAAAACTTGACTGGAAAGAAGATCAAAGTGTTGAGATCAGATAATGGAGGAGAATACACCTCCCAGGATTTAATGATTTCTGCATTGAGGTAGGGATCAAGAGGGAGAACACCATTCCTTACAACCCTCAACAGAATGGGGTCGTAGAGAGGAAGAACAAATCTATTGTTGAGGCAGTCAAGATCATCATTTGCCTATGTTTATGTGGGCAGAGGCATCCATGACTGTAGTGTATGTTCAGAACATAAGTCCTCATAATAATTTGAGGAACATGACTCCCGAGGAGGCCTTCACCACAGTGAAGCCTGAGGTTGGACACTTTAGGATATTTGGGTGTCTAGTATACATTCATGTACCCAACGAGAAAAGGACCATGCTAGACCCTTTAGGCAGAAAGGGTACATTTGTCGGGTACAATGAGCCTTCGAAGCCATACTGGATCTACATCCTTGGTCAGAGACAGATTGAGGTGAGCAGAGATGTTACCGTTGAGGAGGTAGCCTTCAGGAGATCTAGAAGATCTCACATGGAGATTGATACTGAGATACAGGAAGAGATGGTGCCTTCTCCCCCTCACCCTCCAGTAGTTCAGAGGGAGACAATTGAGCCTATTGATCCAATTGATCCCATTGATCCTGTAGCTCCAATTGATGTTCCCAGAGATATTGTAGTAGGTCGGAAGAGACCTGCACGGGCTCGTCAGACTCTGCAGGAGGCAGAAGGACATGCATCTCCTCGTGGTACCTTTCGAGAGAGCAAGAGACCTCAAAGATATTCGTGCTATGCTGCAACTATGAGCTACATCATTGATTCTGAGCCTCCCTGTTGTGAGGAGGCATCTAGTCAGCCGGTATGGAGAGATGTCGTGATGGAGGAGTATCAATCCATCATGAAGAATGATGTGTGGGATATTGTTCTGAGACTTGGGGGGAAGTCTGTAGTGACTTCCAAGTGGATCTATAAGATCAAACACACAGTTGACGGGAGCATCAAGAAGCACAAAGCGAGATTTGTTGCTAGAGGATTCTCTCAGGTGGAGGGAATAGATTATGAGGAGACATTTGGTCCTATTGCTCGATACACTTCTATCCGGACAATTATTGCCCTTACAACATCCATGGGTTGGAGACTACATCAAATGGATGTGAAGACATCCTTTCTCAATGGAGAGATTGAGGAAGAAGTATACATCGAGCAGCCAAATGGTTTCGTGATACATGAGAAGGTATCTCATGTGTGCAAGTTGAAGAAAGCCCTGTATGGACTCAAGCAGACACCTCGAGCTTGGTATGGAAGGATTGATGGACACCTGATGAGTTTGGGCTTCAACAAAAGTGTTGTTGATCCGAACTTGTACTACAAGACTGTTAATGGTCAGTCCCTGATTTTGGTCGTCTACGTTGATGATTTAGTCCTCACCGATACAGAGAGCCTTATTCCTGAATGCAAGTATGCATTGGCCTCTGAGTTTGAGATGAAGGGCCTTGGTATGATGCACTACTTCTTGGGACTAGAGGTGTGGCAGAGAACTGATGAGATCTTCCTAACTCGGGGGAAGTACACAGTTGAGATATTGAAAAAGTTTGGGATGTTGAACTGGAAGCCCATGGCTACACCAATGGTGACGAATCTGAAGAAACTAAGTGTGTCTTCTTTCGATTCCGACGAGATTGATCCAACTCTGTACAGACAACTTATTGGATCATTGATGTATTTGGTTAACACCAGACCCAATATTTGCTATGCAGTGAGTGCACTTAGCCAGTTTATGAGTCAATCGAGACAGACACATTGGATTGTTGCGAAGCATGTGTTGAGATACCTGTGAGGCACAGTTGGACATGGTCTGAGATATACTTCCAATATTTATATGAGATTGCAGGGATATGCTGACTCTGATTGGGCAGGGAGTGCAGTGGACAGGAAGAGCACCTTCAGGTGTTGCTTCACTTTGGGATTTACCATGGTATCCTTGTGTAGCAAGAAAAAAACTTATGTGGCTTTGAGCACCGTAGAAGCATAGTACATTGCATTGAGTGTGGCAGTTCGCGAAGCAGTGTGGCTTCACAAGCTCCTTGCATATTTATTTGGACATGTGTCGGATTCCACCATGATTCATTGTGATAACCAGAGTTGTGTGAAGCTTTCAGAGAATCAAGTGTTTCATGACAAATCGAAACACATTGAAATCAAGTACCATTACATTCGAGACATGGTGCAGCGGGAGGCAAGACTGGTGCAGTACCTTCCTACAGATGAGCAGGTTGTTGATGCTCCTACCAAACCCCTTACCAGGACGAAGTTTGAGTACTTTTGTGATAGACTTGGGGTGGCAGAGAATGCCTCCCTCGTTGAGAGGAGTGTTGATGTTTGCAGCTTGTTGAGACATTCTCTTGGTCGTACTACTTTGTGACTGAGTTGAGTTGATCTGTGCAGACACTTATCCGAGAGGGATAAGTTGGTTTGGGCTTATAGCCTAATGTCCCTTGTGGAGAGCACATGAGGACACATCAAGGGAGTTGACCTTGACGTCACACACTATGGGGAGTTGACCCTAGTGTTTCTAGATGGAGTAGCCTCTAGAGGTTCACATGGGAGTGCCATTTGTGACAGACCTTTTGCTACAATGTCTAGAATAAGCATCGGGCGGACCATCTCCTATATTGGGTTGCAGACCAAGGGAGATAGGATGCATTTATCACAAAGGTGTACTTGTGGTAAATGGGCCCAGGCATAGTCCTTCCTTGATCCTGACAAGGAATAATATGGACTTGAGGTGCTTGAGGTGCTTTCCACGTGTCGGTTAGCATCGCGCCGACATTCACTCACATGGGTGTACCTCTGGTGAACAACCCTGGTGTGGTCTTTGTCCTAGTCATGGTGATTTGACAAGGAATGATAAAGACTAAAGATGCTAGATGCTATCACATGCAAACCTAGAGTGAGCCCGATCTCAGAGAGAGTCAATTGGCTCAGAGGTAGAGCCGCATAAGGAGTTTCCTCTCAGTTCAGGTGGGAGAGAGACATCTCCCTAGATTGACAGACAAGTGTCATGAGTCTAGGGTGAAGTTTGTATACTTCAGAGACAAGCTTTGCATGATGAAGAATGTCTCCCTCGTTGAGAGGGAGTGTTAATGTTTGGACAACATTGGGAAGAGATTCTTCCAGATATATATATATATATATATATATATATATATATATATATATATTATCCAAGGGACGCATCCTTTCATGGATGGTCACCATATGTTCTATATATATGTAACACTCATCATTGTAATAATTCATCAATCTATCATAATCATTTTGTCTTAGCATTTTCTACTGTACTTGTATCTTTGTGCATGGTTATTCTTCTTGTGATCTAGGTTATGACTGTTGCTATTGTTCATGGTTTATGCTTCAATTCATGTAAATTTCTAAAGAAACTGAATATAATTGAACAACTTTAAAACTCCAACACTCATCGTGTCTAGGGGCTACAACCCACTAGAATACACTAGGCATACAACCACATAGTGAGTGTCATCATCGTCAAGGGATACAAGCACAGGACGTGTCCACAAGGGATGATGGGCTACAACCCATAGTATCCCAACCACTTGGGCTACAACCCAAGGGTCGTTGGGCACCAACCAAGTACAATATCCCAACCTCTTGGGCTACAACCCAAGGGTCGTTGGGCACCAACCCAGTACAATGTCCCATCCACTTGGGCTACAACCCAAGGGTTGTTGGGCACCAACCTAGTACAATATCCCAACCTTTTGGGCAACAACCCAAGGGTCATTGGGCACCAACCCAGTACAACTTATTAGTCCATCGATACGTGTCATACTCAACTCAATCCATCGAGGAGTATCATCTCAGGTCAACCCAACTCAGTGCATCGAGGAGTATGACCTGGAGAATGTCTCACAAAGCTGCAATCATCGACATAGACATTCTCCCAGATTGGTCATGTTGATTTGACCAAGGTAGAATGATACATTCACTCACGGGGCCATGCTAATTTGGCTAGTGGTGAATGGCCCAGGCATAGTCTTTCTCCTATTAGTCATGTTGATTTGACGAGGAGTGAAAAAGAGTCAAGATGCTCACATTGCCTGCTCCATGATCGAGTGATCTATTTTTAATAGGGCGGGTTTGACTTGTTTACAAGTCTAGTCTAATGTTGAAGATGTAGGCTCAAGAGACCTCCTGTGATGAGGGGCTTCTCGGTGGATCTACTCAACATTAGAGCCCTATATTAATTAGACGTGCATGTGAGGAGATGATACATCAACAAGGCTCATGAACAACTTTTCTAGTGAAGAAGAAATGCTAAGAAGACGAGACAAACCATTAAAGAAACCCCAGAAAGCATTAAAGAAGATATTGAAGACCAAAGAACAAGTCAGAAGACGAGACAAACCATTAAAGAAACCCCAGAAAGCATTAAAGAAGATATTGAAGACCAAAGAACAAGTCGGCCCCATAAATAAATTAAATGTGACTCAAATTGTATAAATAAAGGCTTGATCAATTCAATTGAGACATAACACAATTACTCTTCTCATCAAGTGTGCCTTAGCCAGTGGCATACCAACGAAAGTTACAAGGAGTAATTTTTGGAGATCGTTTGGTGGTTCGCTATCTTTGAGGGATCTTCCACATGCAAGGGCGAATCGTGCTAGGATTTCTTCTTATTGATGGTGATGAACTTTTTAAGTTTTAATGCTTTTCATAGATAATAGCACAAATAGGATCACTGAGAGAAACACAATCACAAGGTACACAACATTTTATCCTGGGAAACCCTCATGGGGGAGAAAACCCAGCAAAAACTTCCTTAATATAGATTACCAATACAATGCCAAGATAAAAGACCCAAACCACGAAGAATATCCAAGGCTAAGCATGTGCCTCTCTCTTCTCCTTCTTCTAACTGTTGCTTCCTTCAATACTTGCACACTAGATGAGTGACTTGAGTGAGTGAGTGAATGAGGTGCCCTCCTCACTTATTTATATTGGCTGTGAGGCGCGAGGGTTATGTCCTTTCATCAAACAAGGTCGACTTCTCCAACTAGTGGTTAAAACCACTTTAATTAGTTGTAGGGGCCGACTTTACAAACTACACCATATAACTATGGTTTGACCAATCCACAAAAGTGGATTTGGTCTTATAAAAAGCTAGACATGATCAATCCACAAAAGGGGATTTGATTTATAAGAAAATAACTCAATTATAATTAGAATATTCTTCATAGTTACAATATTTCAACAAAACTTGGATTGATTTCTTCTTAAGAAAAGTTGTTGGGTTTTCTCCCAAGTTTGGGTTTCCTAGGATAAAATCTTGTGTCTATTGTGCATGGCTATCTTTCTATGATTCTGTTGTTTCCGCTGCAGTTTAGTTTGGTTGACATTTTCAATGTGTAAATGTTCTATGATGATAGTGGCATAAAATTTTGTTTTGAAATCATAAGGAAATAATTATCAGATCTGAAAATTGAAAATTCAACAAAACAAGGTCCATAGAATCAAGTAAGATCAACAATCACAAGATACAAGAGTTATTAGAATCATACAAAGTAAGCCATCACTTAATACAGAAGCCAAATAAGCAATTCACATTAGGTATCTTCTTCAAACTTCACATTAGCTCAAGACTTTATGCAATTTGCCAAGTTTAGGTATGGAAGAACCATCAAAAGACCCTATCAGTTGTAATGTCCCCATTTTTTGATTCCCCTACTTTATAGTTGGAGGCGACCTTATGGGGCTATGTCATCCTGGCCAAAGGGGTAAATGTAGGTTAACAGGGGGCTCGGGCAAATTGGAGGAGTTATATGAGGCCCAACCTAGTCCATTCACCTTACTTCATCATTAGGATCACTTACACAGTTCGTTCTTGATTCCGTGGCGTTTCGACGATTCCCATAAATTAAGGTCATTATTGAGTATAAATTAATTAAATGCACTCAAGGTGTTATTTGGGTCATATTGTTGGAGGGAACACCTTCGTGTAATAGCTTGTTGGAATCGGGACGAAAATATCTAAAAGTTGGGATGATGAGAAAGGCTCTTCCTGTTGAATTATTGTAACTTCGAAGAATATTCTACTTATATTTGATTCATTATTGTATAGATCAAATCCCCTTTTGTGGATTGATCAAGTCGGGTCTTGTATAAGATCAAATCCCCTTTTGTGGATTGGTCAACATGTATTTGTATGGCCGTGTTTGTAAAGTCAGACCCTAGTAATTGTAAAGTGGTTTTAGCCACTTCTAGGAGAAGTCGGCTCCACCAAGTGAAGAGTCACAACCCTAGTGCCACCACACAATTTGTATTTATATGTCAGGATGGTGTCTCATTTGAACACACTCATCACAGTAGCTCTGCAGCTATGAAGAAGTGCGCAAGTCTTGGAGGAGTAGTTGTTGCAACTGGGGGTGACGTCAAGGAGGGATCTTGGTCTATGTCTTGGTATTTCTTGGTTAAGTGATGCGCTACTCTTCCTAGTGAAGGAGTAGAGGAGGATCTTCTGTTCGGTCTTTGGTCTATCTATATTGAGGAAGTTTTGTTGGGTTTTCTTCCCCATGAGGGTTTCCCAGGATAATCTGTGTGTCTCTAATGTTTTTGTGATTGCCTCTCTTTCAATGATCTTATTTATGTAGTTAATGTGCTAAGTCATTATAATAATAAAGAAGAATCATAACAACTAGTTGTATGAGTAAAAATTCAGCATGATATCAAAGCAGGCCTGAAAGAGACCAACTCACAGTTTATAAGAAGTGACTAGCCTCAATGCACCCTCTCTAAAATCCAGTTTGCAGTATTGCAGCTGCTGCAGAATTTGGGTTTTTGCATAAACCCTAAGTGTGACGTTTTCCTTATTTGAGGAGGGCGTTGGAGAAAGTAACCACACCTAGAAACATGCCCTAGGAGAGCGCATCTAGTCCCTGGATCATAATTCTGAGAATTGAAGTTTGCGAAAATAGGTTTCCTCATAAAACCTTAAGTTGCAGTATCAGTTGCAGTTGCAATCCCAGTTCCTTCATACAAGTTGCAGTGAAAGTTTTGTAAAGTGTTGGAACTAATTTTTATTGTCCTAGTGTACCTTACCTTAGCAAATCTCCAACTAACTTTAAGCTACAAGTTGAAGCACCTTTGAAATTCTAAAGGTTTGTTATTGCTTGCCATTGTCGTCGGATGGTGCCACTACCTGTCGATGCTGTCAGAGGTATGTACTTACATATGTTTAAACTGCATCATTATTTTAAAGGGTATTTGCAGGAGAAAGGATCTTTTGTCTAAACAACAATTGTAGATCTAGAGGGATCTTAGATCCATCACATTCAGAGGAACCATGCACCCCAGGTTTGATTACTTTGATATGCCTCTACTTGTTATGGTATTATTGAAATCTTATGAATATCACGTTCAGAAGAACCATGCACCCCAGGTTTGATTACTTTGATATGCCTCTACTTGTTATGGCATTATTGTAATCTTATGAATATCTAGGTTGCATTTTGATGTGTTGAAGTTATCATACTAACCATTGGTCAAAATTAAAGTCAAAGTATTAGATTGATTAAAGTTGAGATTACAGAGTTTATTCCCTAACTCAGATTTATGTCAAGATAGCATATTGTCTTAGTACAGTGGACAGGTTGAAGAAAATACTTATCATCTTGAGTGAAGGAGACTCGGAAGAAAAACAACACAGTCATTCTTGAGGACAAGACTCCAGGTTTCAGGTTTGATTGATTAAATTGATAAGATTCAAAGTTACACATATCAAGTTTGATAACTGCTAAACACTATAGTTGTGATAGCAATCTTTAAAAAGTTTTATTATTGAATACTTGGTAGCATATGATCACTATTGAGATTAATGCTTATTGTAATCATTTACTAGATATAACTAACATCTCCTCGAGGAGAAACTTCTTGTTTTGTTCCCAGGTTACCATGGAGGAATGATTGATCACAACCTAAGTCACCTAACACGAAGACACGGGACACGGGAATACGAGTATCTGATACAGACACAACGACCCTCGAAATCAGGACACAGGGGACACGTTATATATATATATATATATATAATTTTAATATATATAATACTATAAGTTAAAAATTATTGAAATAGACAAAATATTGATAGATCATAGAATATAGTAGATATTGATCAGTGATTCAGTGATACATCATGAACTCCAAAAAAGATACATCATACATCATACAAATCAATCAAACTCTAAACATCATACTCATAGATGATAGAACATAGACATACTGATAGTCTGATACGGTGATACCGTATACATTGTACATGATACAAATAACCCACAGAACAATGAGCATTCAAAGCATATTACCACAGGTTTGTCAACATGCATACACAGTGCTCAAAGGAAAGGAATCAAATGAATGATCCATGTGTTCATGTCTTTAATATGTTTGCACAAATTCTGCAGTAAAACAGTGATTAAGCCCTCAGATAGTGTTAAAATGAATGTGATGTTAGCATATTGAGTTAGGTCGTTGCATCATGTATTGCATTGATTTGTTTTCAGAGGTGCTTTGGATGTTAGGTCTATCAAAATGTTTCAAGAAAAGCAATGGAACAAAACTGAAAACTAAACAATTCATGTGAACCCTTGTACCATTATCACAAGGTCGAAAGAGCTGGAAGAAAACACCTTGTGTGCTTATGTGAGTTTAGAGAGAGATATTACAAGAATAAACTAGAATCAAATTATGTCAAAGAGATTCCAATGGCAACGTTGTAAATGAAACCAGAATTAAGGTGTTAGGTTATTGGGATTATAGACCAAATCATTCATCAATATTCCTCATCGATTTGATTAAAATGCTTCTCAAATTTTTAAATGTGTTAAAGTGCTGCCCAAATATATGCTATTTAAACACAACTTTAGCCACTGTCCAAAATTGTAAACCCTCGTCACTAGCACCAGAAAATGTCACAGAGACCTCACACATTCAAGTGTCTAAATGAATTGAGGAAATTTGCATAAAGCTTCCAAACTCAGCCAGAGCCTAGAGGAATTACTTGTGAACTGGGCGATGATTGTTGGCTGTCAGGTTGCAATATCCCACGGTGACGGTGAAATGAAACAGCTAAAAGACAAGGGAAAACCCCTTTTTAACCTCCCGCAGGCTCTTTTATGAAGGACACGTGTTTTAGATGGTGTCTTGAGGTGATGACACGTGTTGAAGCAGTGTTCGACACGGTTTTAGGACGTGTCCTGAGGTGATGACACGTGTTGAAGCAGTGTTTGACACGAAACGTAGCGTGTCATCATAGCGACACTGCTGATACAGAGACTTGGCCCATAAGGGACGTGTCAGGTGACTTAGATCACAACACTAGAAGAGTGTTTCTCTCATTCCTTATTATTGTATTTCTTACTTTTAACACTTGTTTCAGGCAGGTCACAAGTGATAGCTTTAAAGGAGCTACTGTGACGATTGTTCTCGCTATTGTTTTATTATTATTATAAAGAGTATTATTCTTGTATGTTGTTTCTCCCTTGTTCTTGTTTCAGGAAGGTCACAGGTGATAACCTTGAGGAAGCCATAGTGACGGGTGCAAGAGGCAACATATTAGATGAGACTTGGAGCAGACTATCCAAGTTGTATACATAACCGTATACATCCATGTACCAAAGAAGATGAAGAAGAAGCTACTTTTGAGATGGAAAGTATCTTATATGGAGATTGATTGTAAGGAGCAGAAGGTTCCAAAGATGACCAAACATTATGATGCAGGAGCATCGTCAGCAAAGTCACATGGGATGACAGCTCAACGCCTTAGCGCGCCTTTGAATCAATTTGGAATCTTAACGATGGCGTTTCCTGCAAATCTTTTTTGAACTGATTGAAAACTGAAAAAGATCAAAACGCTTGGGAGCTGAATGATCACGAGTGATCTTGGAGTTTCACTCCTAGACTCTCTTGAAAATGGTGATGAGACACCACTAAAGTAGTTAGAGGGAAAGGCTCGAGGAGCCCCTTTGGTTTTTCATTGTAACGCATGCCCAGTAGAGGTTGTCGAAGGTGGAGAAGAGAGGAGAGGAAGAGTTGAGACTTTGTTGCAGTCCAGTCTTTGTAAACTTTTGTATAGACATTTAGAGATAATAGAAAAGCAATTTTTCCTGCATATGAACTTTTTGTATGTGTTTATGTGTTCATGAATGTATGCTGTAGATGTATGTTAAGTTTTCATCTGCAGGGAACAAATAGACTTAACTATCTGTCTGTGAGTTGCTGAGTTGTTCTGGGTTCTTAGGCTAAATGCAAGGAGTGCATGACAGAGTGGTGGAAACTCTGTGAGCCAGCGCAAGGAGTGCATGACAGAGTGGTGGAAACTCTGTGAGCCAGCGCAAGGAGTGGGCCTCTGAATTTCAAATCGAATTTAGAAGAGAACGAGCCAAGAGGACACACCAGGATAAATATAGACTCAAGGAGATCCTCAGAGTTACTGAATACTCAGGAGGAAGACTTGTGCAAGGAGTGCACCACGCCAACACTTAGACAAAGTGTTGAAAGAAGCCGTCTGAAGGCTCAGTTGAGCGCAAGGAGTGCACAGAGGCGAACTTGTTCAAGTTCGAAAGCTCAGGAGAGTGTTGAGTTGCCAAGAGGGCACCAAAAAAGTCCTTTGAAGGAAGCGGAAGGGTCGAGACCCTTTAGAGTTCTGAGCCAGTTTGAAGCTCAGAAGAGATAGCACGAGTGTGCAAGAGTTGGACTTATTCCAAATCCCAAAGCTTAGGAGGAGAAGCACGAGTCGAGACCCAAGCATTCGGGCTCGCAGTAGAAGGCTCAGAGGCCGAAACCTTTGAACACTTGCAAATTTCCCAATTTCTGGAGAACGGAGAAGCTCAGGAGGACGAGCAACAACAATCGTCAGATCAGCTGCAGGAAGAGATCTAGACCGTTCAATCTATGTCCAGACATCAGAAGGAGGGCGCCGAGGAGGAGAACAGATCCTAGCCATTGGATTTGAGCGTGAGGGATCAACATCCATCGGATCTAGGTAAAGTGCACGAGCCTTAAGTCCTTTGAAAGTGCACAAGAGACCGGACTTGTCAAAGTCCCGAAGCTAGTCGGGACCATCCATCGTCCAAGGTGACAGGTGGCGGAAGATCTGAGACTCCGGAGCGGAAGTACTTCGGGAGTTCTCGGACAAGCAGAAAGAGAAATCGTCGAAGAGCCGAAGGCCGAAATAGATCTTGGTCGTTGGTTGCCAAGAGATATGTGCCAATAGATCTGAGACTTCGGGGAAAGTCACTTCGGAAGATTTCAATTGTGGAGTGTGACAAAATCCCGAAGGCCGAAGTAGATCGCAACCGTCCGTTGCGAAGGACACGTGGCAAGAGATTAGGAAGTTCGGAGGCCTAACTCTCCGAAAAGGAGGTCGACGAGAGCGGAGATGATCTGGACCGTCAGATCCCGAGGGACGCGTGGTGGAAATTCATTGTCTTCGGGTGAAACCACTTAGGAGAAAACGAGTGTGCAGGAGTTGAAACTCCGGAAGCCCGAAGAGCCGAAGTGGATCATGGCCGTCAGGTCCAAAAGGACACGCGTCGACAGATTGTGTATTTCGGGTGAAAGCACTCCGGGAGAAAGTGAATACAGAGAGTTTGGAACTCTCGAAGCGCAAAGTCCCGAAATAGATCCTAACCGTTGATCAGGAGGAAGATACGTGGCGGCACATCTGAGGGTTCGTGAGAAAGGGCTACGGGAGATCTCCTTGGAGTGGAAGCAAAAGTGTCGAAGCGAACTAAGTAAATCCAGACCGTTAGATCTGGAAGGGATACGTGGCGGACATCCGCATACTTCAGCAGAAGAGCACTTCGGTGAAAAGTCGGGATGGAATGTGACAAACTCCCGAAGCCTGAAGTTACGAAGTAAATCGTAGTTGTCCGTGAAGAAGGGACGCGTAGTAGGAGATCTGCCAGTTTGGAGGAAAGGCACTTCGGGAAAAAAGTGAGAGTGGAGCGTCCAGAACTCCCGAAGCTGCAAAGCAGACCTGGGTCGTTGGATCCAGAAGGATGCGTGGCGGAGATCCACGTGTTTCAGAGGAGAAGTGCTCCAGAAGAATCTGCGCGCAGTTTTGCGAGAATGTCTGAAGATCGGAGTCCTGAAGAGATCTCGACCATCCATTTAAGGGAGACACGTGGAGGGCGGATATTACCTCCGTTAGTTCAGTGCTCCGAAAGTGTAAGGTGTTGGAGTGGGCAGAACAGTTGAAGCCCGAACTCACGGAGTCACAGTGAATCGTTGATTTGAGCGGGGTTTATGGATTTTCGATCCCATTGTGGATTCGACGCTCCACGAGTTTAGAACTCCAGGGATTTGTTGTGAAGTGTTTCCGTATTTTGCCGAAGCCGAAAGTCTGAAGCACTCTTGGAGATTTAGGTCTGGGTCACAACCCAAGGTCACATGCAGGAAAGGGCCTAGTCTAGAGAGCTAACGCCTATTTTTATTCAAGTTCCCAAAAAGGGAGCGAGGGCTTAACAAGAGCCCACGAGTCTCACAAGACCCGTGCCTAATGAGAAAAGGGACCTATGTAAATTGGTTTGGTGTCTACTGGAGGCCCAAAGAGTTTATTTGAGTCCTTGATTTGAACGATCCTAGACCGGGAGGTTGCACAGCCCCGAGGAGAGAAGGGGGCGTCTGCATCAAGTGGTATCAAAGCTGAAGTTCACCTGTAGACCGCAAGTGAAGGGAGACAGAGTATTGATGCTCTGTAAAGATTGTTGCAAGGTGTGCAACAAATACTAGACAACTAGGAGGATGAAGGCAAAAAAGATTGCTACTGAAGGCCATAAGTGTGGTCAAGGAGCAGACTGCAAGGAGAAAAGTAAAGCAAAAATTGGCAAGGAGCTCAGTGAGATAAGAGCAGAGATGGAGAGGCTAGCATTGAAGATGTAGCAGGAGGCAAAGGTACACTGGAGATACGAATGGCCTCTAAACAGGAAGGCAAAATGGCCTGTTCAAAAGTTGTTGGCTAGAAAGCAGCAACAGGTAGGAAGGAGGTGGTTGAGGGAAGTTGAAACCCTCAGTGACACAGGGAAAGTGGTTCACATCTGTGAGCCAGAAGTTAGAAAGAGCCTCAGTGATGAAGGTTCAAATTGCCAAGGGGGCAATAGGAAGAGATCAACAGTTGATCTCATAAACTGCCAAGAGGGCAAAGATGAAAATTCAGATTTTCGGGTGGGCAAAGAGATGAGATCATCTGAAGATCTCATAAACTGTTGGCAGGGCAGGACTAGAATCCCAAATTGCCAGGTGGGCAATGGAAAGAGGAGGATATTGTCTGACAGTCTCATGAACTCAGCTGAGAGTTCATATCAACAAGGAGAGTTGATGGAGAAGGACCAGAGGAGCATTCTGATCATTGGAGAATTGAGATATTCCAGCCAAACAACCCAGTTGAGGCTGGAGCATGTGCTGCAGATGCAACAACAAAAAGACAGCTAGTTGTGACTGTCATAAAGGAGGAAATGAAGCAGATACTGAAGTATGCCCCAGAAGAAGAAGAGGAAGAGCATTCAACATAATTGCTCAGAATTTTCAGCCAGGGAGCTGAACAGGAGATGACTGCAGCACTGGAGTCTGCAGTAGAAGAGGAAGCAGACAACTTAGACTTTGTTGATTTGTGTGAAGAACTCGAAGCCCTAGAGAGAAGGGTGATAGTGCAAAGCATGCACATCCAACAGGCTAAGTTGGAAACAGGTGGAGGAGCATACCAGCCTAGGGAGCAGCTGGAGGAAGCTGGAGTTGAACCAGCGCAAGAGGAGCTGGAAGAAGCTAATTTGTCAGAGGAGGAAGTTGAGCAACAACTCAGTGGTGAGATTGCAGAACTGAAATCTGCAGCAGAGTGGCCAGCTAGTGCCACAGGAGATGAAGAAAACATGAAAGGTCAGATTGATCAGATTGGTAAGGAGGAGAAAGAGCACACATTTCAATGTGCCCAAAAGATGGAAAAGGAAGAGCATTCGGTGGAATTTCTCGAAAAGTTCAGCCAAGAAGCTGAGCAAGAGATAACTGTAGAATGTGGACCTACAGTAGAGGAGAGAGCAGCAGATAGCATGGATTTTTCTGATCTGTGTGAAGAACTGAAGGTCCTGGAGAGAAGGGTAAAGATGCAAAGTCAACTAATCCAACAAGTCAAGGTGGAAGTTGATGAAAAGGAGATGCAGTAGAATGAGATGAAGGAGAAGAGCCAGCCATTGGACCAATTGGAAGAGGTGATAGAGGAGGTAAAGAGATTGATGTTGGAAGCAACACAAGAAGTAGTTATCAGAGAAGTATGGGACAGAAGAAAACTTACAGGAGCAGTAGAGCAGAAGAAGCAGCAAGGAAAAGGAGCAAATGAATAGCTCCAAGAGAAGGTATGGGACCTTGGAGGATCTCAACAACAGAGCATAGGGATCCATGAGCAGGAGCTCATGATTTTCCCAACAGTGTAGTATGATGCAGGAGCATCGTCAACAAAGCCACATGGGATGACAGCTCAGTGCCTTAGCGCGTCTTTGAATCAATTTGGAATCTTAACAATGGCGTTTCCTGCAAGTCTTTTTTGAACTAATTGAAAACTGAAGAGGATCAAAACGCTTGGGAGCTGAATGATCACGAGGGATCTGGGAGTTTCACTCCTAGACTTTAATGTAACGAAACTTAAGTGGGAGTTAGTTTTTTTTCTGGGGTAGATAGACGTTGAAAATGGTGATGAGACACCACTAGAGTAGTTAGAGGGAAAGGCTCGAGGAGCTCCTTTGGTTTTTCATTGTAACGCATGCCCAATAGAGGTTGTAGAAGGTAGAGAAGAGAGGAGAGGGGAGAGTTGAGACTCTGTTGCAGTCCAATCTTTGTAAACATCTGTATAGACATTCAGAGACAATAGAAAAGAATTTTTTCCTGCATATGAACTTTCTGTATGTGTTGATGTGTTCCTGAATGTCATTTGTTCTTATGAATTTATGTTGTAGATGTATGTTAAGTTTTCATCTGAAGGGAACAGATAGGCTTCACTATCTGTCTGTGAGTTGCTGAGTTGTTCTGGGTTCTTAGGCTAAATGCAAGGAGTGCATGACAGAGTGGTGGAAACTCTGTGAGCCAGCGCAAGGAGTGCGCATCTGAATTTCAAATCGAATTCAGAAGAGAATAGGCCAAGAGGGCACATCGGATAAATATAGACTCAAGGAGATCCTCAGAGTTACTGAATACTCAGGAGGAAGACCTGTGCAAGGAGTGCACCAGGCCAACACTTAGACAAAGTGTTGAAAGAAGTCGTTTGAAGGCTCGGTCAAGCGCAAGGAGTGCGCAGAAGTGAAATTGTTCAAGTTCGAAAGCTCAGGAGAGTGTTGAGTTGGCAAGAGGGCACCAGAAAAGTCCTTTGAAGGCAGCAGAAGGGTTGAGACCCTTTAGAGTTATGAGTTAGTTTGAAGCTCAAAAGAGATAGCGTGAGGAGTGTGCAAGACTTGGACTTATTCCAAGTCCCAAAGCTCAGGAGGAGAAGCACGAGTCGAGACCCAAGCATTCGGGCTCGCAGCAGAAGGTTCAGAGGTCGAACCTTTGAACACTTGCAAATTTTCCCAATTTCTGGAGAACGGAGAAGCTCAAGAGGAGCAACATCAGTAGTCAGATCAGTTGCAGGAAGAGATTTGGACCGTTCAATCTACGTCCAGACATCAGAAGGAGCGCGCCGAGGAGGAGAACAGATCCCAGCCATTGGATCTGAGCGCGAGGGATCGACATTTGTCAAATCCAGGTAAAGTGCACGAGCCTCAAGTCCTTTGAGAGTGCACCGGAGAGCGGACTTGTCGAAGTCCCGAAGCCAGTCGGGACCGTCCATCGTCCAGGGTGACAGGTGGCGGGATCTGAGACTCCGGAGCGGAAGTACTTCAGGAGTTCTCGGATAAGCAGAAAGCGAAATCGCCGAAGAGCCGAAGGTCGAAATAGTCCTGGTCGTTGGTCGCCATGAGGTACGTGCCAACGAATCTGAGAAAGCGAAATTGGCCGAAGGCCGAAGTAGATCGCAACCGTCCGTTGCGAAGGACACGTGGCAAGAGATCAGGAAGTTGGGAGGCCTAACACTCTGAAAAGGAAGCCGACAAGAGCGGAGAAGATCTGGACCATCAGATCTAGAGGGACGCATGGCGGAAATCCATTGTCTTCGGGTGAAACTATTCCGAGAGAAAATGAGTGTGCAGGAGTTGAAACTCCCGATGCCCGAAGAGCCGAAGTGGATCGTGGTCGTCAGATCCTAAAGGACACACATCGACAGATTGTGTATTTCGGGTGAAAGCACTCCGGGAGAAAGCAAAGGCATAGAGTTTGGAACTCTCGAAGCGCGGAGTCCCAAAATAGATCTTGATCGTTGATCGAGAGGAGGATACATGGCAGCAGATCCGAGGGTTCGTGAGAAAGGGCTCTGGGAGATCTGCGTGGAGCAGAAGAAAAAGTGTTGAAGCGACTGAAGTAAATCCAGACCGTTGGATCTGGAAGGGATACGTGGTGGACATCAACATACTTCGGCAGAAGAGAACTTCGCAGAAAAGTCAAGATGGAATGTAACAAACGCCCGAAGCTACGGAGTAAATCGTAGTCGTCTGTGAAGAAGGGACGCGTGGCAGGAGATCTGCCAGTTCAAAGGAAAGGCACTTAGGGGAAAAGTGAGAGTGGAGCATCCAAAACTCTCGAAGCCCGAAGCTGCGAAGCAGACCTGGGTCGTTGGATCTAGAAGGATGCGTGGCGGAGATCCGCATGTTTCGAAGGAGAAGTACTCCGGAAGAATCTGGGCGCAGTGTTGCGAGAACGTCCGAAGGTCGGAAATCCGAAGGGATCTCGACCATCCATTTGAGGGAGACACGTGGAGGGCGGATATTACCTCTGTTAGTTCAACGCTCCAGAAGTGTAAGGTGTTGGAGCGGGTTGAACGGTCGAAGCCCGATCTCCCGGAGTCTCGGCGAACCATTGATTTGAGCGGGGTTTATGGACCGTCGATCCCATTGTGGATTCGACACTCCACGAGTTTAGAACTTCGGGGATTTGTGAAGAAGTGTTTTTGGATTTTGCCGAAGGCGAAAGTCCAAAGCGCTCTGGGAGATTTAGGTTCAGGTCACAGCCCGAGGTCACATGGAGGAAAGGGCCTAGTCCAGAGAGTTAGCGCCTATTTTCATTCAAGTTCCCAAAAAGGGAGCGGGGGCTTAACAGGAGCCCACGGGTCTCACAGGACCTGCGCCTGATGAGAAAAGGGACCTGTGTAAATTGGTTTGGGGTCTAGCAGAGGCCTGGAGAGTCGATCTGACTCCTTGATTTGGACGATCCTAGATGGGGAGGTCGTGCAGCCCCGAGGAGAGAATAGAACTCACAGTAGACTTGGTCAATGGATAATTAAGCCACCTTGATTGGAAGCATAATTCGTTTGAAGTCTAACTCAGCTTTTCATATTAAGACTTGGTATTCAACACCAAGTATATCCTGTAGAGACTATGAAGTTTTTGTAGACTCAGAAGAAATCAAGACTCAAAGGAAGCCTGATCTCAGAAAGGATCAGATGGAAAAAAGAGACATCTTCCAGGACTTGCAGACAGATGCCATGTGTTGAGAAGATTAGATTATAGCTTCAAAGACCTCTAAGAGACATGAAATCTCTTGAGAAGATTCCCTTGTTTCAATGACAGAGGAGGAAGCCAATCAAAAGGACTGGGATATGGATTTCGCCTTAAGACCGTAAGGGACGTCAATGTTGGCTTTCAAGATTGATCTAACAGATCAAGCATGTTGCAAATAACAGTATAGAGATGTACAAACCCTGATTTGTGTTTAGAGGATTCTCCCAGCAAGAGGGAGAAGACTATGACGTGACAATTGCTCCAGTAATTAGAAGAAGTATATATAACAAACATGATTCATTAAAAGAAGCCGACACAGTATGGGAGTCAGAGGGAGCAGGTATGACAATCCCTGTATTTGAGATTGAGTTATCTCCAGTGTCAGTTGGTGCAGTACATTAGTCAGGCCATGGAGACATGACTATAATAGAAGATTGAGTTACATACAAAGAAAGAGGAAGAGCTACTTTCAGTATCAATTATTGAGCCACTCTCAGTTTCATATGAAGTTGTTGCCATGATAGAATAGAGGAGCTACTCTCAGAATGCAACAGTTACAGTGGGAATGGAGCAGTCATTCTCAACTTCAGAAATAACAAATGCAAGTGCAGAGTCTCAGTTCCAGAAGGAACAGTTGCAGAAAAAGTAGAAGACATACTCTCAGGCAGTGAGACAAATAATGCCTTGCAGAAAGTACATAGAGCTAGCACATGATTGTGCAAATTAAGTTGCAACTGAGCAAGTGTACTAGGTTGGTACAATGTGATGTGAAAATTTGGTTTCGAAGTACAGGACAGGAAGACTCGTGTCTGCAAGTTGAAGCAAGCTCCAAGAACTTGGTATGGCAGGATTGATAGTTTTCTGATGAGCTTGGGCTTTACCAAGAGTAAAGTTGATCCCAACCTTTACTTCAAGATTGAGAATGATGGACCAATTATATTGTTGCTATATGTGACAGATAAAGAAAAGCTCATCACAGATTGTAAGAAGAAACTTCTTGTTGAATTTGAAATGAAGGACCTAGGCCTGATGCACTATTTCTTAGGTCTTGAAGTATGGCAAAGCCCAGAAGAGATTTTCCTTAGTCAAGGAAAGTATGTTGTGGAAATTCTAAAGAGATTCGACATGATGGTCTGTAGAACCATGTCCACTCCTATGGAGACGAATCTGAAGTTATGTAGAAATAGTTGATGTCACTCTATACAGACAGATGATCGGTTCATTGATGTATCTGACGAATACCAGACCATATATATGCTTTGTTATGAACACCTCGAATCAGTATCTGGTGGAGCCGAGATGTGTTCACCTTGTAGTTGCAAAGCATGTGATGAGATACCTTAAGGGTACGTTGGATTATGGTCTCTGTTATACTGGGTTGGAAGTGCTTCAGACAGAAAGAGCACTTCAGGATGTTGTTTCAGTTTGGGGTCAGCAATGACTGCATGGCAAAGCAGGAAGCAATCCAATATTACTCTCAGCACGGCAGAAGCGGAGTACATTGCAACATGTTCCACCAGTTGTGAAGCCATATGGCTTTGGAAGTTGTTGACAGGTTTGTTCGATCTGGAGATGGAAGCCACCGTGATTCTATGTGATAACTAAAGTTGCATAAAGATGACAAAGAACCCAATGTTCCATGATAAGACGAAGCACATAGAGATCAAGTATCACTACATTCGTGATATAGTGTAGAGGGCAGCTGTAA
Organism: Picea engelmannii; assembly: GCA_009831015.1. Classification (NCBI taxonomy): domain Eukaryota; kingdom Viridiplantae; phylum Streptophyta; class Pinopsida; order Pinales; family Pinaceae; genus Picea; species Picea engelmannii. The sequence goes on from ML777357.1 coordinate 687,420, forward strand.
AGCAGGTTGCAGATGTTTTGACTAAGCCTCTGTCTCGTGTGAAGTTCGAGTACTTTCGAGACAAGCTTGGTATTGTTTGAAAGGACCTCCCTAGCAAGGGGGAGTGATGTTGATGATACTATGGTATCCTAACCAATAGTAGGTAGCTCGTTAGGATTTTATATCCTAGGGGACTGATCATCCCTGGGTAGATCCCGAAGGTTCGGTAAGGGCGGTCTGTCAGAGTACCTGTGCATGTATATGCCAGCTGTGGTCAGTAGTGGTAGCTCAGTTAGGATTTTATATCCTAGGGAATCTTAGGATTCCTGGGCAGATCTCGAAGGTCCGGTAAGGACGGTTTGTCAAAGTACCACTGATGTTGTTGTTGAAGCACCTATCTCATTATGTTGTCACATGTTGATGATGTTGATGTTCCAACTTCATGTTGTTGATGATGATGACGTTATTCCAGCTTCATGTTGTTGATGTTGATGTTCTAGCTTCATGTTGTTGATGATGATGATGTTACTCCAACTCCGTGTTGCAGATGATGATGATGTTACTCCAGCTCGGCATTGCAGATGATGATGATGTTCAATGTCTATTGATGTTGATGATGAGAAAAACTTCCAATGACCTATAGATATGATCGACAATATTCTCGATGTTGATGACGATGTCCCCTCCTCTTGATGATGTATTGAGTCCAGTCAGTTGTTATCAACGTTGTTAGTAGAATACCCTTCTTGTTAAGGGGGAGTGTTGAATTATTGTAACTTCGAAGAATATTCTACTTATATTTGAGTCATTATTGTATAGATCAAATCCCCTTTTGTGGATTGACCAAGTTGGGCCTTGTATAAGATCAAATCCCCTTTTGTGGATTGGTCAACATGTATTTGAATGGTGGTATTTGTAAAGTCAGACCCTAGTAATTGTAAAGTGGTTTTAGCCACTTCTAGGAAAAGTCGACTCCACCAAGTGAAGAGTCACAACCCTAGCGCCACCTCACAACTTGTATTTATATGCCAGGATGGTGTCTCATTTGAACACACTCATCACACTAGCTCTGCAGCTATGAAGAAGTGCACAAGTCTTGGAGGAGTAGTTGTTGCAACTGGGGGTGACGTCAAGGAGGGATCTTGGTCTATGTCTTGGTATTTCTTGATTAAGTGGTGCGCCACTCTTCCTAGTGAAGGATCTTCTATTCAATCTTTGGTCTATCTATCTTGAGGAAGTTTTGCTGGGTTTTCTTCCCCGTGAGGGTTTCCCAGGATAATCTGTGTGTCTCTATTGTTTCTGTGATTGCCTCTCTTTCAGTGATCTTATTTATGCAGCTAATGTGCTAAATCATTATAATAATAACTACTAGTTGTATTTGTAAAAAGTCAACACTTCCAACGTCCGAGAATGACTTACAAGCCAAGTAATCGCTTTCTGGCATTAAAAAGGGGTTAATTAATTAATAAAGTGATTTTACTAAAGTAAAATTATAAAGTCACTTTACTTTATTAAAAAGGGTAAAAGGGTCCGAAAAGGGTCAACGAAAAAATAAAAGGGGAATGAGGGGCACCCTCTCTCATTATTCACTTGCATTTTGCTAAAAACGAATTGAGAGAGCTCATGTGGCTTTGACTCTTGGGACAGAAAACCCTAGAGAGTTTAGAGATTGGTTTCGGTGGTGAAACTATCCACCCTAGCTGCTCATTGTGAGGAGATCATCCAGATCTTCTTATTGCGCTTCATTGTGGTAGAGTTCATCTTATTGTAGCTGAGTTTCTTGAGGTTTTGGCTGAGTTATTTGTTGGCAGTTGAGTTCTCTTTTGGGGGCGAAGTGAGCTTAAGGTGGCCGAGTTATTCATTAAGGAGGGGCGAAATACTTGTGGCTGCAATATTTACTGAGAAAACCGAGTTAGTTTGCGTGTATGGGTCGAATCCCTCTTGAGAAGGCTGATTTTATCAAGGAAAACGAAGTTATTGGAGCGCTGGCTGGGTCTACATCAGTCTGGGTGCATTTACTGGAGTTTGGGCAGTGTATTTACCCTGCTGGTCGAACCTTTCCCATTGCTGACTAAGTATTTTTCTAGAGGACTGAGGTCACTCAGATTTGGGACCGAGATTTCTCATTCTGGACAGCATTGCCATTGTGGGTTTAATCTGAGATCGTGGGGGTCAAACTCCAAGCTGCCGGCTGTGTTGCTTTAGCAAGGGCGAATGAGCAGAGACAAGGGGTCGAATCTTCATATAGAGGAGGTCGCCTTCACCTACAGGAGCTGTTATTACTGCTAGAGGGGAGTTTACTGCTGTAAAAATGTGCTGAACCAGCTGCTGTTATCTACAGGCAGCATTCTCGCTGTACTTACCAATCAATCTACAGAAAAAATAAATGCCAGGTTCTTTGTTATTCATTGTTCCATTACTTGGTGGATTCATGTGTGTTGAGCTGATATATATTTACTAATACCATAGCTGTTTGAGTTTCCAGTTAGTGTGCATTACAATTATCAGCAGAGATTAGAAGTGTATGAATTTGCTGTTAGCACACTTATTTGTAAAACTGTTTGACAAACTGTCTAAACCATAAACTAAAGAAAATCCCAAAAAAATTTAGCCGGAATTTTACATCAGTTGTGCCAATACCCAGGTAGAAGGATATTTCCCTAGAAAACTCATCAAAGTGTAAGTGTGGTGAATGCAAACGTTTCGGGGGTACTTCGTGGTGATGGAGTCATTAACATGCAAGGTACCGTGCTTGGTCCATTTCCATGAGCGTCTTTGAAGAGGGAGCACTTACTGCTTGAGATACCCCTTCCTCGGCAGTGTTTGTATTCCAAACCCCTTTTCTTGCCTTTTGATATTCATTTTATGCATTGCAAATCCCCTTTTCAGGTTTCAAGCGCTATATTCTTTTTTTTTCTTACTTGGATTAAGTCCTTTTAATTGATATGCATTCAGTGCATTAGGACTAGGGGTGATCGCCTCATAATGAGGGGTAGAGCTCCAACTTGACCTTTGGCTTTTGTCTTGGTCATTCATCATCCCATCATTTCTTCTTTCTTTTACAACATTCTTCCTTTTTTATTCATTTTTTCTAGCAGCTGCATCAACCTCGACATTCTAGCCCTTCTCATAGGAGGATGAACCGCAGGCCTTTTTGGTGTACATGTAACAGCCATTACCGAAGTTTAGTACACTGCGGAAGCCCCCGGGATGGAAAATGTTAAGTAAGGGGGGGAATGGTACGTTACCCTTATCAAAGCCTCCCTGTAGTACCCCTGCTCCCCAAGAGCGACAACAGTGGACTAAGACACAAATGATGGCCACCAAGGTGAAACAAGGAAAAGAGCATAACTTCCAAGCTTATGATTCATTATCTGACTTCAACCCATCATCCTCACCTAAATGCTTAATGCATTAAATATGACACTTTATATGAAACAATGACTCGTGTACCTTGTAATGTGCTTGACCGCCATCATCCAATGAACCATGTTAATTAGGTGTGATAAGCTGAGCTGAATGAGGAGGGATGCATCTGAGGGGCTGCTGCCTGTAGAGAATGTTGATCATCATCATCATCATCATCATCGGGATCACCATCTTCACTGCGGGCCATGAGACTTGATCTCCTCTAGTTACCCCTAGGTGAGAGGGGGTAACATACCTCACAAGCGTTTCTATTTTTGTTGTAGGTGTAGGGCATCATTTTGTTAGGAACCTAGTGAATTCAATTTAGGAGAATTACCTGCCTTAGACTTAGCTGGCGGATCAGATTATAACTATTAGCTACACTTGATAACATTAATGATTAAAGATGTCCACTCATTGGAACTAGGAGCTAAAATGAGATGTTAGCTTTTCCAGCCTATTTTGGGCAAAGAGGCTATTATAATCAGCCCCTGGCTTTCAGATGTAAGGCTTGATGTAAAGTGAGTTATTTTTAATGTGATATAGGTAGCATTTTCCAAAGAAAACATGGGAAAAGACAAACTCCAAGCTGATGCTTCCCTTTCCTCAATTTGGAAAAAATTTGGGCAGACCAAAGACATGTACTTGAGTGACAGCTTTGATAGTGGCATAAGAATGCCCCTACACTTTTCAGTGAGTGGTGTTAAGTTAGGAATGACATGAACTTCCTAAAATTGGTTGAATTTGTCTAAAGTGACCATACATGCATTTGACATTGTTGGTGTTGACTCAAAAACTCGGAACAATTCAGTCACAGATTTAATCAATTATCTCTCACATTGTGCTTGTGTATGCAATCCCTTTTGCAGCAAAAGGTAAAATAAGGAAACCTCTTTCACACCTTTTTCTGACTTCCCATTTCAAATTTCTTTAAATTGGTTCATGCCATTCTGGGCTTAACATTGCATTTAACTAGTGCATAATCTGTCCAATTATTACATGGGGATTTGACATACCTCGATTTTTAAAATGGTACAGCTCCACTTTCATTTCTATTTTGGGGAGTGACAAATGTACTCTTGAAAGATTGGTTATTTTGTATATGAAAACTTTTAGGTCAACTGAACACCTTGCAATACGGAGCAGCATCAGCTTTATTCATGAGATTTACTTTCTCCTTCATCCAAATTTTGTTTGAGAACAATAGTTTATATTTTGCTGTTTACATCATTCTCAAGTACTTTGGGAGCTGGATGGATCAAGGCTATAGCGTTTTTAACTTCTTTCTCCTTGCTGTGAAGTCCCAACTCTAAAATGGAGCTTGCAACTTTTTCAAAGTTTTTTTTGTGCCCAAGATCTCTTCATTTCAGAAGGAGGATGTTGAAAGTACTGATAGTAAATATTGTTAATTTGGATTTCAAATGCCATCTTTATGTTCGGACCTCTACTTCAGTTTTCTTAGTGTAAGGGAAGCAGAATAGGTCAAAAGTTCTGCCTCTGGGAAAATGAAACCCTTTTTCAGTGCCAGTTAATATCACATTCTTAAGCAAGGCTGGAATTCCCTTTTCGCTGTGCTTGTATTTTATGTCAGAGAAGAAACAAGACAGTATTGAGGCTGGTATGCATTTTTTCCTCGTGCAAGTCAATCTGTTGAATAAAATCTGGGACCATCTTTCCAGTCAAATCTGTTAATGAAAGGAAATTACTGGTTGTTGTAGTTCATTCCTAGTTATGGTCTCTCTCTTATTTTTAGGACGTCGGGTTCTTGTAGATAGAAACCTATGGATGTAAATTGTTTACATGTATGATACTAGTTCATTTCTGTTTTTGGCTTTCATGCACACCTCTTTGGACTTGCATCTTCTGTGATTGTGCCTCTTCACTTTTTAGCAGTGTACTGGAAACAGAAAGATGCTCGTTGAAAACTTTTCAATTAGAAACCTGAACCCTTTAACAAGGATTGTAGTTATCAATGTGAACAACAATTTCATGCTGATCAAGACAAGCATAAGATACTGATGAAAGATTTAAAAACCATAACTAAAGGAGCCTTTCCATGATATCGACTAAGCCCAGTACAACTCCATCTTTTGAGAGAAACTCAGACCTACGAATCATTCCATAGAGAGAAAAGATGTCTGTCCATGGGAACTATTTCATAGATAGAGAATGCATAGATGTTTGGCATCATGGATTGAGCTTTCTAAAGATTCGATATGGAAATTGAGGATGATAACTGAGTCAGTGGGGTTTCCTACAATATTTTAATACTTTTTTTCTGCCAAGTTTTTTATATCGTTTGTTAAACTTTAAAAACTGTTAAAATCTTCTTAGATATCAAATTTAAGTGCGATGAAGTTAATAGTATTTAATACCACAAAAGCCAAAATTGGGGTTGTGAAATGTGTTGATTGAACATCGAATGGCATTGAAAAGCATTGATAATAAACGCACTTATAAACCATTTAAAATTAGAATTTTGATACTTTGTTTGTGTAGGGCCGCTTTGAGATACTCTCCTTGTCGGGCTCATTCTTGCTTACAGAGAATGGTGGAACACGAAGTAGAACAGGTGGTCTGAGCGTTTCACTGGCTGGTCCTGATGGCCGTGTTATTGGTGGAGGGGTGGCTGGAATGTTAATGGCAGCCAGTCCAGTGCAGGTATTAAAGGCATACATGTCGCTTTTCATTTAGTTAGTTGCTCAGAAAAGATTTTATGCAAACTGCTCTTTCATGCAGGTGGTGGTAGGAAGCTTCATTTCAAATGGTCGAAAAGCCCAGGCCAAGCCAGTGAATCCTGAACCTTCCATTGCCCAGTCACAGGCAGGGTATTCAGGAGGTCCAGCAGTGGCCATCCCCATCTCAAAAGGTGCTGTGAATGACTCCTCGGGAGGTAAAACTGGTGGTGCAGGTAACCCTTCACTGAATCAAAATACTGGAGCTTCAGTTAGCAATACTTCTGCTCAACAACCCATACAAAACATGGCCACGTACCAGTCCATGGGCTGGCCAGGCTCGCAGTCTACAGGAGATTTAAGACGCAACACTGATATCAACATCCCTTTACCTGGTGGGTAACTGTACAAATGTTACGAATCTTTTGTGGTTAATTGACTGACTATATTTTTCAGTGATCAGGTCAATGGAGAAGGGCCTTAAAGTCAGGTGGGATTGTTTCCAGTTCTTTTTTTTGATAGTTTCTAAAGAATCATCAGTTTGTGTATACTCTTGCAAACTAACCGGTAAAAATTGTAGTCCTCAGAGAACAGTTGAAACAGCTATGCAAGCTGGAACTGCTTTTGATGTGAGATAAAATCCTCCGATTGTAGTTTTTCATTGCTTGTGTAGCATTGATGAGTTTGTTTTTGCTCTCCGGATTTGCTGACACTGATATTGATAGGGCACATCTTTGCTGGGGTGTATTTGGATGATGCAATACCCTTAATTTGTAAGTCCCAAATTGTATTGATGTTACTATATGAAGTTGGGTTCATGAATTGTGACCTACACCAGACTTGGTGTCATATTTAAAGTTTTATTCATGCAAAGTATCCCTGATGTGTTGGTGGAAATCATTTTTTGAGTATGGCGTAATTGAGCTTGAGCAGATGAAGTTAGCTTCCTAACGTTACAATTGAGCATCAAGGAGATACTAAATAGCGCAAGCTCTCTTTTTAAGATTTTAATGGGTGTATGAAATGCTGTTCATGATTTATCAAATATCATAATTTCTACATTTTGAGTAAATGCTCCTCTTGCAATTGGGAAAAATAAAACACTTGCACAGTGTGGGTGTCCATATTTTAAAATCTCCATGTTTGCATCAATTTTCAGCTATTTTATAAATCTATACGGGTACTGATCCTGTACCGGGGATGCAATTTTTCTAAACCTGAGATTATTGGACAGTCTTGAAGAGTGCTAGGTGGAGGAACCACAGTTACGACAGTTTAACTACGGGCAACAATTATTTCTATCTATAAACGTTTATTTATGGATTTCACCTAATGAGATCGAGGGACTGTTCAGCGATGGAAATTGTTTTTCTCGTTCATAATGAATATTTTAGCGCTCTCAATGCATTCAGAACTCACATGCAGTTCAGTGACTGGCGAGGTCATAAGGTCAAGAGTTGACGCGGGTTCCTGAGTGTGTAAGAATTAATTAAAGAACCTTCTTTTGGACTTGTGAACCCTTGAATAGAGATGCCAAAGTTAGCATAAAGCTCAAAGTTTTGTACGCTGTACTGCTGTTGCATGTGTTTCAGCATAAAATAGCGTTTATTATCTAACAGTAGGAATCTTGTATGACTTGGCATCTACACCTCTAAGAAGACCTAGCTAAGTGATCAATAGAGCCTTTGGGTACAAGAAAAATGAGATAATAAATAGGCCATTTTAAAATCGATTTAATATTGTAAAAAAAATCTTATCTTAGTCTATGAATATGCTACTAATTATATTTCAACATTCCACTTTAGTATAAAAGATAACACACGAAATATTCCACTTTAGTATAAAAGATAACACACGAAATAAATTGTTAAGAGCCATCAGTCGTAGGTTCCATTTTTATCCTTTTATTTGAAGGGGCAACAACCTTAAAAGATTCTTTCTCCTCCCGCTTCAAAGAACTTGTAAGATTGTTGGCATAGAAAGGTTATGGAAATTAGCATAGAAAGGTTAAACCTCATTTAAATTATGTTTGCCCATGCAGCCGAACCAATAAACTTGTACGAATTACATCGGCTAAGCAGAGGGTAGCTGTGAACCTCGAATATGCTTTTGGCAATCCTTTGGCTTTGCTGAAGTCAAATGCATATCCAAGGAAATTTTACATCCAATTAGAAAAAGAGAGGAAATTGAATAGGTGGGTATTTCTTTCTTACTTTTATAACTATTGAAAACGAAGGGAAATCGAATATGGTGGCATTTTATCAAGAATATGATACAAATCATAAATGATGGCATAGGTTTGTTTGCTTTGGCATTATTCAGATTATCAAGAATATGATACAAATCATAAATGATGGCATAGGTTTGTTTGCTTTGGCATTATTCAGATTATCTTATTTTTTCTATAGGTTTGTCTCCTATGGCATTATTCAGATTATATTAGACATAAAGAAAGAAACCTTATTGTTGGATAGAAAAAAGGAAATTAAATTAAAGTTTATTAATATTCATGAAAGTATAATAATATGAGATGAGTAAGTATTTATTCTTATGGTTTGGAAGAAAAGAAGCTTAGTGTATGTTTTTCAAAAAAGCACCATGAAGACTGTAAAATGTCAAAAGAAGAGATTAGTTACAAAAATTGTATGTCATTCTAGATAGATATCATTCAAACTTTTGTTAGATAGGGAAACAGTTTGTTTAAAATAAAATTGAGAGGATTTATTCAACAAAAACTTCATTGTGATTTTGTATTTCTTACATGTATATATACATCAAATACATATAACTACATTTTAATAATGAGTCAAGTTGAGAGAATCTCTTAATCTAAATATAAAGATCCCAATCTCTCATCTCTATACATTTTATGTCCTAATCCTAAAAATGCTCTAACCTAACTTGAGCTTGGTTGAGAGAATCACTCACCATATAGTCATCCACCTAATTAGGTTCATGACAAACACATGCACACAACCCTAAGTCTACTTACAACTTCACTCACCAAGAGATACGCTAATGTGACTACACGACCAACACATATGACTATCACACACTAGTGCATAACACAAGACAAGTAGGAGATACATATTTCAGCACTCCCCATTAGTGAGTATTGTTTTTTCTCTTTATCAAGGCAAGTCTTCCTCTAGACCACTCCAACAAATGCCCCAAAAAATATTATCAACATGTTGAAGTCTATATAAAGGAACAATTATTGATTAGAGTACATGCATACCTAACCACTTTAACTAGTAGTCTATTAGGAAGCCTTGTGCATACATGGTTCAAAAACTCCTTGATGAGTTCACTAAACTCCTCTTGAATGTGTTGACAACAATTCCATGAGTTAATCTAGTTCAATAAATGCATCCTCTCTCTACTAACACATCATTGGAATCTTACATCATTCTAACATGCATGACAACTCATTTATGGGGTTCCAAGGCTAATAAATTACCCAATGTTCACAACCAACATATGGACTACTTTATAAATACATATTAACGACCCCTTTATAGGCAAACAATTTGCATGACAATAAGCTCAATTCAACAAGCATCATCATTGGTGTTATCACCTTGAGTTTCATGGGTCCATTTTGACTCTCAAAAGCTTTCAAACTTCTCCAAGACTATTGAACAAATGTGACTCGTTTGTATGTGTCAAGTGCAAATAAATAGGTCCACACTTGACCTCCTATGTACACATGCATTGTGAAACTCTACATTATAATGATTTGTCATACTAATCAAGGCATATGCATGTGTTTATCATGGCTTATAGTGATATGCCCTTTTACATCAACCTTCAATCAAGTTCATTTCAAGCATATACATGTTTTATGACATCATCTATGTACCATTACAATAACACTTCTAAGTACCAATTCTAGGAAAAATATAAGCTCAATAACTTAAGGACCTAGGTAAACCAATACATAAGATCTCTCTATATATAACAACTATGTCTTCTTAAGACTTACTACAACCTTCTCTCAAATATAAAGGTCTCGATGAGGTGATAGAGGTGTGACAATTACTTCATCTTTGACATAGGCTCAAATCTGAACATGTTCATTTTTTTATTACACACAACAATGACATCATCGTTTGACTCTTACAAAGTTATCTCTACCATTGTCATAAGGATCAACTTTCAAATCAAACACCATGATCTATTATAGGTGCATTGCTAATGCACACTAACATACCCAAAACCATAATTTGTTCATACAAAAAATATATCTAATTTGTTATTAAAAACTACTTTTGAATCCTTTGTGCAACACATCTCTCCCACTTTTTTACTTTTGAAATGCTCCAACATGCTTGTCTCTTTCAACAAATCCATGTCATTTGTCAAGATTTGATCCAAGCCATATGATTCTCATAACACAAGAAAACATAGATAAATGATTTTAAAACATGTATACAATGACATCTTTATATCAAACTTGTAAGGATTAATCAAGAGCTAGAAAAACATGAACTTGGCCATCGCATGATCTCTCCCCTAGTGGCTAGTTAAGATTTTCACTCCCACACAAGGGCATAGGCCAATAGATCTGTGAGTCAATGCTAGCAATAACCCCACTCAATCCAAAGGCACCAAGCATTGTCTCAAGAAAAAGCATACAAATCACTACACACTAACTCAACCACCAAGCAACCCATTGCCACATGGTATGTGCACAACATTCCTCTATGTTTCTTCAAAGTTTTACAATTGTCCCATAGTACATTTGAAATGCTTGACACATCTGCACACCCAGTCAATGCTTATAGAAACGACAATAACACTCTATCCCTCTTTGGTGTGCTCAAGACACTATTGCAACAACCTCCAACAAATATAAGTTGCTAGCAACACATATTCTTCTTAGAGATGATCCAAACATGGTCTAGTCTTATTTGTAGATCATGTTGAGGCCCTCACTAGAGCCCAAGGCCTAGGAGTTGGGGACCCTCCTAAAATTTTCAAGTCATCGATTTTATCTTTACTTCTTTGTGACTTAAGCTTTTGATGTGATCAATGTCGTCAGATGATTTCAATTTCTTTTATTGGTTTTCCTGATTACCTATATTAATTGGATGGCATTTGAATGCTTATGAACGAATGATTGTTTGAAATTTTCTTTGAGTTTATCTTGGTTGATAATCTCTAAGTCTTCTTCGCTTCCCCGATGTTGTGATGATGTGATGATTTCAAAATCCTCTTACTTGCAAGAACCTTACCAATGTGCCTTTGTTTATAGCATCATTGTGGTGCCTTCTTTTGCTTGTCTATGGTTGATCCATGAGTGGTTTGTTTCGATGGCATATGAATTGTGTGCATGAAGCAAGAAGAGAACCCATGCCCAAGAATCAAATGAATAGTAATCAAAGCAAATCTAAACGTGCATTTGCAATCAATGATTTGTCTCATTTGTGTTACATAAGTAGTTGTTAACCCTGTTATTTCTATATGTTACATCATTGATGGTTGGAGTGTTGATGTTTGGGCAGCATTGGGTTGACATTCTCCCAGAGTGGTCATGTTGACTTTGCTGAGGAGAAAGGTGCGGTCTTAGAGACTCGAGGTGATGATGTTTCTCCAGATGGCAATACCAGGAAGACATTCTCCCAGAGTGGACATGCTAACTTGGCTGAGGAGAATGGCCCAAGCGTAGTCTTTCTCCTTTGTCATGTTGACTTGACAAGGAGTGATAAATACTCGATGTACATATGCATCGGGTAGCCATCCTCTCAGAGTGGCCATGTTGACTTGGCTAAGGGGGATGATGCATTCTCCTAGAGTGGCCATGTTGACTTGGTTGAGGAGAATGGCCCTGAGCATTGATGTTCTCCAACTATTAGCATCGAGCAGACATCCTACTAGAGTGGTCATGCTAACTTGGCTAAGGAGGATGATACATTCACTCACAGTATTAGCCATGCTAACTTGGCTAGTGAGTGAATGGCCCAGGCGCAATCTTCGAGACTCAAGGTCTTATCACATGCCTACTTCAGGTTGGAGTGATCTATATTGATCAAAAATGCATGTGAGGAGTGATAAGTTTAGAGTTGCTATTAAGTTCTTTTCAATTTACTAGATAATAATAGCATAAGCAGGATTACTAAAAGAAACACAATCACAAGGTACACAACATTTAGATTAGGAAACCCTCATGGGGGAGAAAACCCAACAAAAAATTCATTAATATAGATTGCCAATACAATGCCAAGATAATAAACCAAACACTAGAGAATATCCAACACTGAGCAATGTGCCTCTCTCTCTCCTTCTTCTTCTTTCGACAACTGTAGTTTCCTTCAAACTTGCGCACTAGATGAGTGACTTGAGTGAGTGTGAGAATGAGAAGTTATCCTCTCTTATTTATACTAGCTGAGGAGTGCTAGGGTTGTGTCTCTTCATCATGTTGGGCCAACTTCTTCAACTAGTGGCTAAAACCACTTTAATTAGCCCTAAGGGCTGACTTCTCAATTAGCATAAATCAAGTAGGGTTTGACCAATCCACAATAGGGGATTTCGTCATACATAAGTCCCGACATGATCAATCCACAAAAGGGGATTGATCTATTTAATAATAACTCAATAATAAGTAGAATATACTTAGTCCTTACAATATTTCAACACTCCCCCTTAATAAGAAGGGTATTCTACAACATCATCAAGAGAGAAAAAGAGGGCAGCAACATCAACATCATCTGGAACACTCACTGGCATATCTATAAATCATCGGAAGTTTTTCTCGTCATCAATAACATCATCATTCATAGCATGGAGCTGGAGTATCATCATCATCATCATTCACAGCATGGAGTTGGAATGGCATCATCATCATTATTCTTTGCATCAACATCAATTAGTATAACACTAATACAACATCATCAATCAGTGAAACACTGACACATCATCATCAATATCTTTAGCATGAAGCTGAAGTATCAACATCATCATCATCTTCAACATGAAGTTGAAGTAGCATAAGCATCATCTTCATCATAAAGTTGGTATAACAACATCACCAACACAAGGTTGGTACTCCAACATCAACAGTACGAGGCTGGTACAACAACATCAACATCGCAAGGTTGAGACAACAACATCATCAGCACGAGGATGAGATACCAACATCATCAGCACAAGGTTGAGATAACAACATCATCACAGCACGAGGTTGGAGAAACAACATCATCACAACATGAGGCTGGAGCAACAACATCATCATAGCACGAGGCTAGAGCAACAATATCATCATCATCATAAGGCAACAGAATGAGGCAAGTGTAACAAAAACTTTTTGTGGTACTTTGACAGTCCCTAGGGATCTGCCCAGGAATCATAAGATTCTCTAGGATATAAAATCCTAACGGAGCTACCACGTGGTACTCTGACATACCATCCTTACCGGACCTTCGGGATCTTCCCAAGAATCATAAGATTTCTTAGGATTATAAAAATCCTAACGGAGCTACCACTACTGACCGCAATTGGCATATACATGTGCAGGTCCTTACCGAACCTTTGGGATCTGTCCAGGGATGATCAGTGCCCTAGAATATAAAATCCTAATTGAGTTACCCGTTGTTGGTCAGGATACCATAGTATCATCAACAGCACTCCCCCTTTCGAGGGAGGTCCTTTCGGACTATACCAAGCTTGCCTGAAAGTATTCAAACTTTACACGAGACAAAGGCTTAGTCAACACATTAGCAACCTGCTCATCTGTGCCAATCATATTGGAGCTTTACAACTCCCCTCTACACCATATCACGAATGTAGTGATACCGTATTTCTATGTGCTTTGATTTATCATGGAACAGAGGGTTCTATGTCATCTTTATACAACTCTGGTTATCACATAGAATCACGGTTGCTTCCATCTCCATATGAAATAGATTTGTCAACAAATCACGAAGCCATATGGCTTCAGTACTGGGGAAACATGCAACAATGTATTTCAGTTATGTCATGCTAAGAGAAATATTGTATTGCTTCCCACCCTGCCATGAAGTCATGGTTAACCCCAGACTAAAACAACATCCTGAAGTGCTCTTTCTGTCAGAAACACTTCCTGCCCAATCTGAATCAGTATAACCAATCAGTCTGAAGTCATGATCTCCATTATAACTGAGACCAAAGTCTAACGTACCCTTAAGGTATATCATCACATGTTTTGCAGTGACAAGGTGAACACGTCTAGGATCTACCAGATACTGACTCAAGGTGTTCACAACAAAACATATATCTGGCCTGGTATTCGTCAGATACATCAACGATCCAATGATCTGTCTGTACAGTGTATCATCAACCAATTCTGACATAGTATCAACCAGGAGTTTCAATTTTGTTTCCATGGGTGTGTTCATGGATTTACACTCCAACATATCAAACCTCTTCAGTATTTCCACTGCATTCTTCCCTTGGTTAAGGAAGATCTTCTCTGGGCTCTCCCAAACCTCAAGACCTAAGAAATAATGCATTAAGCCTAGGTCTTTCATCTCAAATTCTGCAGTGAGCTTCTTCTTACAATCAGTGATGAGCTTTTCTTCATCTGTCAAGAATACATCATTTACATATAGTAGCAAAATCATTGGCTCATCATTCATAACCTTGAGGTAAAGGTTAGAATCAAATTTACTCTTGGTAAATCTCAAGCTCGTCAAGAAACTGTCAATTCTTCCATATCAAGCTCTAGGAGCTTGCTTCAACCTATACAGAGCCTTCTTCAACCTGCAGAGCTGAGTCTTTCTATCTTCAACTTCAAACCAAATTTTCACATTACATTATACCATCCTAGTACACTTGCTTCAACTCCAATTTAATATTCACAATCATGTGCTAGCTCTATGTGCTTCTTGCAAAGCACTATCCGTCTCACTACCTGAGAGTATGTCCCCTACTCTCTCTGCAATTGTTCCTCTGGAACTGGGATTCTGCACCTGCGACTGCTCTGATGCTGAGAATGGTTGCTCCATTCTCATTGTGACTTCTGAAATCTTAGAGTAACTCCTCTACTTCATCACGACAACAAATTCATTTTAAACTGAGAGTGGTTCTATAATTGATACTAAAGATAACTCTTCTCCTTCCATGGAGGTAACTCTATCTGGTATTGTATTCATGTTTCCATGGCCCGACTAATGTACTGCACCAACTTCCACTCAATTTTAAATATGGGGATTGCTCCCCCTGCATCTCATACTGTATATGAATCATGGTTGTTTTGGTTGTCTTCATGAATACTGGAACTATTTCTTCAATTACTGGAGTAAGTGTCTTGTCATAGTCTTCTCCATCTTGTTGGGAGAATCCTATGGACACAATTCAGTCTTTGTACATTTGTAACATGCTTGATCTGTTAGATCAATCTTGGAAGTCAACATGACTTCCCTTCTAGTCTCACGAAAAATCCATATCCCAGTCTTTCTGATTGGCTTCCTTCTCTATCACTGAAATAAGGGAATCTTCCCAGGAGATTTATTGTCTCCTACAAGTCTATGAAGCTATGGTCTAATATTCTTATGGCATCTGTCTCCCAGTGTTGGAAGATGTATCTTCATCTGATCCTTTCTGAGATCAGGCTTACTCTGAATCTTGATTTCTTCTGAGTCTACAAGGACTTCATCATCTCTTACAGGATATACTTGGTGTTGAATACCAAGTTTTAAATGAAAAGTTGATTCAGACTTCAAACGAGTTCAGCTTCCTGTCAAGGTGGCTTCATTATCCTTTGAATAAGTCTACTGTGAGTTATTGTTCTAATGTTCAGTCATCTTTGGAGCCTTATTCTCCTTACAATCAATTTCCATATGAGATACTCTGGATCTCAAAAGATAGCTTCTTCTTCATATTCTTTGGTACATGAATGTATATGGTCATGTACATAGTCTGCTTTATGTCTCATCTAATTTGTTGCCTTATGCAACCTTCACTATAGCTTCATCAAGGTTATCACATGTGACCTTCCCAGAACAAGATCAACAACAAACAAGAATAATACTCTTTATAATAATAAAACAACAGTGAGAGAAATCATCACGGTAGCTACTTTAGAGATATTACTTGTGACCTGCCTGAAACAAAGATCAAAAGTAAGAAATGCAATACAAAATGAGATCAACACTCTTCTAGTGTTGTGATTAAACGTTCCTCCATGGTAACCTAGAACCAACACAAGAGGTTTCTCCTAGAGGAGATGTTAGTTGTATCTGGTAAATGATTACAATAAGCATTTATCTCAATGTGTTCACATGCTACCAAGTATAATACTTTTCAAAGACTGCTACCTCAACTATGGTTTTTACTTGTAATGAGGTAGTTATCAACTTGTCATGTGCAACTTAGAATCTTATCAACTTAATCAACCAAACCTGGAACCTGCAGTCTTGTCCTCAAGAATGAGTGTGTTGCTTTTCTTTCAAGTCTCCTTCACTCAAGATGACAAGTGCTTTCTTCAACCTGTCCTCTGTACTAAGACAATATGCTATTCTAACAGAAGTCTAAGGTAGAGAGTAAACTCTAATATCAATCTAATACCTTGTCTGTAATTTGACCAAGGGTTAGTATGATGTTCATAACTTCAACATACAACCTAGATGGCAATATAATGTCATGAATAGATGCATATAAAATGATCAAACCTAAGGTGTAGTATTCCTATGAATGTGTTGGATCTAATATCCTTCTGGATCTATGACAAAAGATCCCTTCTCCTTTAAGTACCCTTTAGAATAAAAATTCATTTTAAACACATGTAAGTACATACCTCTAACAGTATCTTGCTAGGGTAAGGTGCACTAGGACAATAACACAACAGTTCCAACACTTCACAAAAACTTTCACTGCAATTGGTATTGCAGCTAGTGTTGGAACTGCAATTGGTGTTGCCACTGACATGAAGGAACTGGCACTGCAATTGCAACTAATACTGCAACTACAGTTGTAACTGCAACTACAACCAGTATTATAGCTGTAACTGCAATTGGTACTGCAACTACAACATCAACTTAGGGTTTTATGAGGAAACCCTAATTTTTCAACTTCCAAATTTTGGAATTCGGATCCATAAACAATATGCATTGGGTTGAGGCGAGTAGGCTGGATCAGTCTGATTTCAAAAATTTTAAGTTTTACCCCTTAAAACTTGACCTGCGTCATTCTAGACTGGTACTTCTGGTATTGATTTTGGTTTCCTGGTTTTCTGGTACCAGCCAAAAACTAGGGTTTCAATTTGCAGCGGCTCTGGCCACTGAAAAGGTGTGCTCAAGGTGCCAATGAGTTTGCTAGGCTAGGGCACACTTCCCTAGATAGTTTTTAGGCTAGAATTATCTTCCAATAAAAAGCCCTAATTTTCTTGTACGACAACAATGACGTTTTTGGCTATCTAGTGAAAGGTGCTCTATTCAGTCAAGCTCGGATACCATGTTAAGTTTAGAGTTTCTATTAAGTTCTTTTAAATTTACTAGATAATAATAGCATAAGCATGATCACTAAAAGAAACACAATCACAAGGTACACAACATTTATCCTGGGAAACCCTCATGGGGGAGAAAACCCAGAAAAAACTTCCTTAATATAGATTGCCAATACAATGCCAAGATAATAAACCAAACACTAGAGAATATCCAATGCTGAGCAATGCACCTCTCTCTCTTATTTTTCTTCTGACAACTGTAGCTTCCTTCAAACTTGCGCACTAGATGAGTGACTTGAGTGAGTGTGAGAATGGGGAGCTATCCTATCTTATTTATACTAGTTGAGGAGCGCTAAGGTTGTATCTCTTCATCATGTTGGGCCGACTTCTTCAACTAGTGGCTAAAACCACTTTAATTATCCCTAGGGGGAAACTTCTCAATTAGCATCAAGTAACTAGGGTTTGACCAATCCACAATATGGGATTTGGTCATACATAAGTCCTGACATGATCAATCCACAAAAGGGGATTGATCTATTTAATAATAACTCAATAATAAGTAGAATATACTTCGTAGTTACAATATTTCAACAAGGAGAATTATACATCAACTAGGTGCATGTCGAAGAAGGTAACATCAACCAGGATCAAGGACAACTTTTCTAGAAGAGAAGAAATGCCAGGAAGTACAAGAAGACCCATCTACACCATCATAGAAGCCCCATAAAGCATTAAAGAAGACATTGAAGACCAAAAGAAGAAGTCGGCCCCACAGAGTAAATTGAGGTGACTCAATGTGTATAAATAAAGGCTGGATCATTTCATTTTCATCATCTCACAATTTCTCCTCAGTAAGTGCGCACTAGGCAGTAGCATAGTGCGTTGAGGCAGTGGCATGGTGGCAAAGAAGGGCGCATCTAAAATTTGCACTTTTGTTTGAGGTGTTTTTTCTCTTGGTCTTATGTGCTAGCTCTTGGTTCAAGGCACTAGTCTTGGGGAGGATATTCTTTGGATGGTATTTTGGCTATTTTGATGGTGATGTACTGGTAATATCTTGGACTAAATTCTTCTATAGAAAAGTTGTTAGGTTTTCTCCCAAGGTTGGGTTTCCCAAGGTAAAAATATTGTGTCTATTGTGCATGATTATCTCTCTATGATTTTTTTATTTTCGTTGTAGTTTATCTTCAGTTGAAATTTTCAATGTGTAGTTCTTCTATGATAACAGTGGCATTAAAATCTGTTTGAAAATCATAAGGCAATAATTATCAAATCTAGAAATTAGAAAAAATCAACATGGTATCAGAACTTTGTTAAGATTTGTCATTATGCAATCTTAAATTTGTCACTACATAGTTTTTTTTATCAAGTTTGTTGAGCATCCATTGCAAGTCATTGGGACTAATTTTACCACAGAGCAACTCGCCTTGCCCTAGCACACTTACTGGTGCTCTCAAATTGGAATTTGGTCAAGTTGAAATTTTAGGGTTTTCGGGCTTATTGACATTTTCTTGGACATTGAACCTTCTATTTCATATTCAAGTTGGTGGACAGTCTAAGAGTTGGAGGCAATAGTGGCGATGTTTCCTACAGTGTATGATAGCTCGATATCAAATGGAACAACAACAACTAGACTCCAGGTTTGCATATCAGGTTTGATATTTTATATTGTTGCATCTTAAGTAAATGGTTTAACTGGGACAACAGTGTTTAGAGGTATACTATTGTTGAGTACTATTGCTATCAAATGTTTAGTAACACTTGAATATTGTTGGTATGATGATCATTACGTAAATGCTCACTATTTAGTACTAATGATGCACTTGTTTGCAAGATGAATTGACCTCTTCCCTAGCCTAGTAACCCTATGGACATTACAGTGGTTCCAAACCCTTTGGGAAAGGCTAAATTCCATGAAGGTTACCATGGAGATGTTCTTGTTTTGTTCTTGTTTCAGGCAGGTTACTATGGAAGAATGATTGGTCACAACACTAAAAACGTGTGGTTCTTGTCTTTTATTATTGTTCTTGTTCTGGGAAGGTTACCGTAGAGGAATGATTGGTCACAACATTGGAGGAGTGTTTTCTTGTTCTTTTTACTGTTCTTGTTATTGTTCCAAGTAGGTCACAGGCGATAGCTCTGAGAGAGAGTTATAGTGATGGTTGTAGGTGGCAACAGATTAGATGGTCTCTAGCTTAAGACATGGAGCAAACTGTCTAGACAAGGAGTTATGTACATGACAATATACATCCATGTACCGAAGGAGAAGAGGACGAAGTTAGAACCTTATGGAAAGAAGGGTACTTTTGTGGGATACAGAGTGTCTCATATGGAGATTGATAGTGAGGAGAAGAAGGCTCCAAAGGATGATCGTACAAATCCCTCCAGTCCAATTGTTCATCCTTCATACTATCAGGAGGAGTCAGTAGAGCCAGCAGGGCCAGTAGATCTACCTAGAGATGTTGCAGTGACCAGGAAGAGGCTAGCTTGGTTTCATGACACTTTGCAGGATGCAAAGAGGCCTGCATCTCCCAATGATACTTTCAAGGAGAGAAAACGACCTTAGATTTTCTCGAGTTACATAGAGTCATAGTTATGAGGAGGAGCAGGTGGCCCCACCAAGTACCAGCTCAGAAGGAGCCAAAGTTCAGAGGGAGTCATCCCTCAAGGGAGGAGAAGCCTGCCAGGACAGTTCATAGGAGATCAGACTTCAAAGAAGGTCAGCAAGTCCAAAGAGAGCAGATGGATCCGGAGATTGTACAGACTCAGAAGGAGTCAAGTTTTAGAGGGAGCATGCAGACTCATAGTGAGCCTGATCTCATAGAGATTCAATTGTCTTAGAGGGAGAGTTGCCCATTCAGATGGAGTTCCCCCTCAGGTTCAAGTGGGAGAGAGACATCTTCCAGGACTGATAGACAAGTTTCATGAGTTGAGGAGGCCAAACAGAATCTTCAGAGGCAGGAGGCTCCTATGAGATGTGAGACCTCCTAGGAGGATCCACTTGTTTTAGTAGGCTTTGCTATAGTGATAGAGGAGGTAGCCAGTCAAGACGATTGGGGTATGTTTTTTTTTTTTGCTTCAGTCACAAAGGGAGCAACCAATGAGGCAGATTGGACAACAGGGTTTGCTTCAGTGACAGAGGGAGTTGGCCTTAGAGTTTGAAATGAAGAATCTTGGCTTGATGCATCATTATTGGGATTGGAGGTGTGGAAGATA
This sequence comes from Picea engelmannii, assembly GCA_009831015.1. Lineage (NCBI taxonomy): Eukaryota > Viridiplantae > Streptophyta > Pinopsida > Pinales > Pinaceae > Picea > Picea engelmannii. Next base: position 708,117 of record ML777357.1, read on the forward strand.
TCAAGTGAGATCGGACAAGGGAAGTATACATTTGAGATCCTGAGAAGATTTTGTATGATGGACTACAATTCCATCGCTACACCTATGATGAAAAATATGAAGAAGCTAAGTGATTCCGCTTCATACTCATATTTGGTGGATCCCACTATGTACAAGAAGTTGATTGGATCCTTGATGTACCTGGTTAACACCATGCCAGATATTTTCTTTGCAGAGAGCACCCTAAGCCAGTATTTGGTTGAACCCATAGAAATTCCATTTGGTTGCAACGAAGCATGTGCTAGATACCAACATGGTACAATTGGATATGGTTTGTCTCAGGTGGTGAAGTGAGGTTGTAGGGATATACATATTATGATTGGGCAGGGAGTGCAGTAGACAGATTGAGCACCTTGAGGTGTTGCTTCAGCTTGGGATCAATTACGATTTCTGGGATAAGCCAAAAGCAGGATTTTGTAGCACTCAATACAACAGAGACAGAGTATATCACAGCCAGTGCCGCATTTCATGAAGAAGTGTGGCTTTGGAAGCTTCTTGCATGACTTCATTCGAGACATGGAACAAAAGGGAGCAATGAAGCTCCAGTACATATCCACAGATGATCATATTGAGGATCATCTGAGACATGGTATAGAAGGTAGCAGTGAATCTCCGGTACACATCCACATATGAGCAGATTGTGAATATTCTCACCAAGCCTTTATCCAAGGTGATGGATAGATGAGTAGCATCGAGCAGACATTCTCCCAAAGTGGTCATGTTGATTTGACTGAGGAGAATGATACATTCACTCACAGGATTAGCCATGCTAATTTGGCTAGCGTTGAATGGCCCAGGCGTAGTCTTTCTCCTTAGTCATGCTGACTTGAAAAGGAGTGAAAAAGACTCGAGGTGCTCCAGAGACAAGCTTGGTGTGATGCATAATGTCTTCCTCACTGAGAGGGAGTGTTGATGTTTAGGCAACATCAGGTAGACATTCTCCCAGAGTGGCCATGCTGACTTAGCTGAGTAGAATGGCCCAGGAAGAGTCTTAGAGACTAGAGGTGATGATGTTTCTCCATTTGGTAGTATCAGGCAGACATTCTCCCATAGTGGCCATGTTGACTTCGCTTAGGAGAATGGCCCAAGCATGGTCTTTCTCCTTTGTCATGTTGGCTTGATAAGGAGTGATAAAGAATCAAGGTACACATGCATCGGGTAGTCATCCTCCCAGAGTGGCCATGATGACTTGGCTGAGGGGGATGATGCATTCTCCCAGAGTGGCCATGTTGACTTGGATGAGGAGAATGGCCCAGAGCGTTGATTTTCTCCAGCTATTAACATCGAGCAGACATCCTCCCATAGTGGTCATGATTACTTGGTTGAGGAGAATGATACATTCATTCACGGTATTAGCCATGTTGAATTGGCTAGTGAGTGAATGGCCCAGGCGTAGTGTTCGAGACTCAAGGTGTTATCACATGCCTGCTCTAGGTTGGAGCGAACTATATTGATCAGAAATGCATGTGAGGAGAAGTATACATCAACTAGGTGCATGTCGAAGAAGATAACATCAACCAAGCTCAAGGACAACTTTTCTAGAAGAGAAGAAATGCCAAGTACAAGAAGACCCATCTACACCATTGTAGAAGCCCCAGAAAGCATTAAAGAAGACATTGAAGACCAAAAGAAGAAGTCGGCCCCACGGAGTAAATTGAGGTGACTCAATGTGTATAAATAAAGGTTGCATCATTTCATTTTCATCATCTCACAATTTCTCCTCAGGAAGTGCGCACTAGTTAGTGGCACAATGGCACAGCGGCGAAGAAGGGCGCATCTTAAATTTGCACTATTTTTTGAGGTGGTTTGTCTCTTGGTCTCATGCACTAGCTCTTGGAAGGCACTAGTCTTGGGGAGGATATTCTTTGGATAGTATTTTGGATATTTTGATGGTGATGTATTGGTAATATCTTGGATTGAATTATTCTATAGAAAATTTGTTGGGTTTTCTCCCAAGGTCGGGTTTCACAAGGTAAAAATATTGTTTCCATTGTGCATGGCTATCTCTCTATAATTTTGTTATTTCCGCTGCAGTTTATTTTCAGTTGAAATTTTCAATGTGTAATTATTCTATGATAACAGTGGCATTAAAATATGTTTAAAAATCATAAGGCAATAATTACCATATCTCGGAATTAGAAAAAATCAACATGGAGCACATATCATTAGATCGGGGTGATTTCCCCCTGTGGGAGGATAACATTTAATGCAAAGCTTCCATTATTGTATCTATTATATAATTCCATCGATCATTGCTTATGTGATGTTGTGAGTTAATTCTTAATCCTAATCAATGCACCAACAAGTTTGTTACTATAAAACTTGTTCAATCGCAACAATTGATTAAGGTTGTTGACAAGCATTGGAAAAGCTAGAAATAAGAAATTTTGAGTGGGAAAAGGGTGTAACAATATATTTGTTTCAATTATCAATAGTTTGCTTAGCTAATGTAATGATAGTGCAAAATGGAGTTCTCGGCATTGTAAAACTAGTAGGGGATCATTGTAGTCGTTAACACAATAACAAAGGGGCAAACCTAACATGGAACAAATAAAAAATAAGGAGATCCAAGTGGTAAAGAAACATGGTGTTAGATTTATTCCAACCACTGACTATTTACCTTGTTAAATGTGGTCTTGTTTCTCATAACATAACATCCATTGACGTGAAACAAATAGAGAAGTAAATGATTTGGACAATTTTAACCGAGGATTTGATCTATGAATAACTTTTATGACCATTATAAACTATTCATAATGTTGATCACATATCTAGGTGGTTGCATGTTGTCCAAGAAGCTCGCAAGCAATGTAAAAACTATTAGATCACCCCTGGTGAAGTCACCAAGGTTTGAAAAGGCCTTCATACAAAACAGTGGAACAACAATAAATGAATAGAGATAGAGTGGTTTTCCAATGACTAAATGGAATCACCGAGATGGAAATTGAATGTTTTGGAAGAGAACGAAAGTATATGAAACCTATGTGGAGGGTCCAACTCATAGTCTAATATCCCATGAGTTATGAATCAATTATAATGACCAGTGGAAGCACAGTGAAAGACATCTTTATCTAGGAAGCTTCCAATGAAGCAAGTAAGTTCTAGGGGTTTTGAAATGAATCTAGTGAATGACGACTACTACTTGCATAGAGAGTTACTTCTCTAATCTACCTAGTATAACATTTTAATTCAATGAATTTCCAATTTCAACATTAGCTTTCCCAGGGATGCTTTGGCCTCTAAGTACTCTACAATAGCTAAAAACACTCTAGCAAGCTAAAACACACTTGATAAAGGGATACATCGGTGAACAAAAGCTAACAATGATGTTCATTGTTAAGACAACTGCAAAGGCAAAATGCATGTGAAAGAGAGTTGTAGTTGTTTCCTTTACAACCAAGTGATGTGTTTTTCTCATCGAATCTTTGTTGGATCCTATCAAAGTTAAAAAAATGTATTAGGATGTAAAATGCATCCATGCAAAGTTTGCAACATCTCATTAAATAGGTAGTGCATGTGTTTTAGCTTAAGAGGTATTGTTGGGTCCCACGGGAAGATAAAAACACATCAAATGCCAAAATGCACTCATTGGGGCATTGTGGCTATGAGATAGAGAAGATACCAATGCACCTTTCCTTTTGGGGCAATGTTAGACCCTGTCATGAATTGAAAAACGTACAAAATGAAAACACACAATAGTTAGGCAACTAGGAAAGCAAACTAGCGGTGAGAGTGATGCACTTTTCTCTTTGGAGATTTGTCAAAGCCCACATCAAGTCAAAAAAATACATTGAAAGGAAAAACACATTCCCTAGGAGGTTGTAAGTGAGGAGGCAATGTGTTTTTCCCTTGGATCTTTGTGGGACCCCACTACAAGTCAAAAAACACATGGGAAGGTAAAACACATCACCAAAGGGGTTAGGAACGTTGCCTAGACAACAAAGCAATGTGTTTTTCCCATTGAAACATTGTTGGACCCCACTAAAGAGAGAAAAATGTACAACAATCCAAAACACATCATCAAAGAGGTTGGTAATGCTACCTGGAGGATGAAACAATGTGTTTTAGTCTTTAAACCTTTGTGAAACTTGCAGGAAGTCAAAAACCACCAACATGAAATATGCATCACCAAAGGAGTTGCAACAACACGTTAGATGAAGATGTGATGCATTTTTCTTTCTAAGATAGTTAGTGCAATGTTTTCCTTCAAGGACGAACTTTGAAGTCAAGATCTTGCCCAAAGATATTAACTAGACAATGTTGGAGCTTAGGTAAGCTTCTCCATGATAAAGACCATATATTCTTGTTGTTCATGATATTCCACATCCATGTCACTCCTTGGGATGGCTAGTGCAGTGTTTTCCTTCTAGGACAAGCATCAAAGGCAAGATCTTACCCAAAGATTTTGACTTGACAATGCTTGAGTTTAGATCAGTTTTTCCATGCTTAGCACCACCTATTCTTGTTATTCATGATATTTTACAATTATGTGTTTTTATTTACTAATTGTTTTATTGAGTGTAGTAGGAAAGAAAGCTACCTAATTCAGCATGCCAACATGGAGCACCCAATGATGGCTAGGAAAATCTAAGTCTAGCATAATGTTCCTAATGCCCAATCACCTAGAAATCGGTTGGTCACAACAAATACCTGATGGTTATTCATAGTTGATATGTCTTATTTAAAGTTGTTGGGGAATTTAATTAAATGACTGGTTTTTTAATGAGGCAAGCAAAAGTGCATGGGATTATTGTGTATTGCCACATAAATCAGATCTTATCTCCAAATCACATTTCTAATATTTTTTTACCACCCAATCAACTAGTTACATGCCTCATACTCCATGGTGGCCTTGGTTATTAGCTTGTTGACAAGATTTATTAAAAAGCAAGGTTATCTAACAAGAATTCTTAAATGATGGACTAAGTAAGATTTCTCCATTGTGAGTAATCAAATGATGTCAAGATGACATTGTCCATTCGCAAGAGGGAAAACAATCTCACCTTGCTCTTATTCATTAACCACTTCTCTGTCATTTTAATTCTTTTCCATTGATAAACATAATTACCAACTTACGAGGACCCTTCAAAATTCTCGGTTTTTACAACTCGCGTTTAGCGTATGTTTTTACCCCTGTTTTGAAATGTGGTGTTATGAGTAACACCCTTTTAGGGGGCTAAAATTACCACCTTTTGCAGCCATGGTGTTAACATACTCATAATGTTGCCAAAAAAACACTTAAAATCAACTCCTAAATCAAAAAGTGATGCTAACAACAACACCACTTTTTTTGGTTAAAATTGCAAGTCCTTTGAAATTGTAGATTTAACAACCGGTACCATTGCAACCAAAATCTTAAAATTAACCCTTGAATCGAAAAGTGGTGCTCCCGGTAGCACCCCTCTCTTTTTTTCAAGGATAAAATTACAATGTTTTTGAAATCATAGACTTGATAATTGATATTGTTGCAACGAGAATCTTGAAATCAACCCTCGAATGAAAAAACGGTGTTCCTAGTAGCACCCCCCTTCTTTTTTTTAGTGATAAAATTACAACATTTTTTAAATCATGGTCGACAACTAATAACTTTGAAACCAAAATCTTAAAATCAACCCCCAAATAAAAAAAAGTGCTATCAGTAGCACCCTCTCTTTTTTTCAAGCTTAAGTTGGAAAAAATTTGAAACTATGGTCTAAAAGAACATTGTTGCAAACAAAACCATAGAAAGGAAAAAAACTAAAAAAATGGGAAAATAGAATGAAAAATAAAAAATAAAATATAAAAGAGGGGAGAAAATCATGAAACACGGAAAACCCAAGTTTTTTCATCCATAAAAAATATAATAACAAAACATTTTAAAAAAAAAAATCATAATTAAAGAAAATATGAAAATAAACCAAACAAATTTGCATTGAACACAAATTTAAAATTTAAAAAATAATCTTTTTTTAATTAAAAAGAAAGAAATATAAAAATAAATAAAACAAAACATAGAAAAACATGAAAAAAATAAAAATAACAAAATTGAATGGGGTGTGATTCCCTTAATCGATCCCTCTGCACAACCCCCCCCCCCTTGACAACCCATCGCTTAAAGGAGCGACAAGTTGCTCCCTTAAGCAGTAGGTGGGAGTCTAAGAACGCACCACCCCACCGCACCCCACCCCACCCTACCCTACCCTAAAACTTTTCTCTCGTTACCCCTCCCTCCCCCGGTGCGTCCCTCCAAAAAACTCGCCTCCCCCCAATAGAAAGGAAAAAAAACTTTAAAAATGAAAAAAGAAAAAAATAGAATAAAAAAAAGAGAGGGAAACCATGAAAGGGGGGAATTTTTTTTATCCATAAAAATAAATAAATAATAACAAAAAAAAACCCACAATTAAGGAAAATATGAAAATGTACCAAACAAAATTGCGTTGAACATAAATTTAAAAAAAAATAAACTCAAGAAAAAGCAAATATAAAAAAACATAGAAAAACATAAATATACTTAAAATGACAAATCTAAATGGGATAAGATTCCTCGAATTTCCCCCTCCACGCAACCCCCCAACCCACCACTTAAAGGAATGGCAAGTTTCTCCCTTAAGTGGAATGTAGGGGTCTAAAGGGCAAGTTGTAGGAAGGAGGGGCGATTCCCATTCAATTTCCTTATTTTTCATTTTTCTAATAATTCTCTATTTTTTGTTTTTATTTTTATTTTTTTTGCTAGCATGTGTGTGACTTGCAGGACTAGCCTTTGGCTAAGAAACCATGATCCAGGGCATCTAATCCGTCAAAATCACTCAGGGATTGCACTCGGCCTGGAGCACACCAACCCTTAGTTGGTTGGATCTTTTAGGTGTCTCCTTTCAACTACAACAACTTTCAAACCTATGTCACCCTACAAACGAAACCCTTCGAAACCAATCACGCTAGTGGGATTTAACTATTTGTTTTCTTTTAATTGTATTTAAATGTGTATTTTCTTAATTTTTGTTCTACATTTTTTTTTTCAATTTTTGTATAGTTACATTTTTTTAACTTTTTTTTTGTGTATTTAAGGAAATTTAGTTCATCCATTTTCTTTCACTTTTCTAATTATAAACTTTTTATTTATTTTTTAATTTAAAATGTGTTTTTTTTAATATTGATAAAATGTATGGTTTTTTCTTGTTTCTAGGTTTTTTTTCCTTCTATTTTTATTTACTTTTCTATTTTTTGGCAATTGTTTTCCTTTCTATGATTTTGTTTGCAACATATTAAGATTTTAGGCCACAATTTCAAAAAAGTTGCAATTTTAAGCTTAAGAAAAAAGAGGGTGCTACTAATAGCACCTATTTTTCATTAGGAAGTTGGTTTTAAGATTTTGATTGCAAGGATATCAATCAAACCATGATTTGAAAAAAATTGTAATTTTATCCCCCAAAAAAAGAGGGGGTGCTACTAAGAGCATCACTTTTCGATTCGAATATTAATTTTAATATTTTGGTTGCAATGATACCCATTGTTTAAAGTCCGCAGTTTCAAAGGAGTTGCAGTTTTAACCTTGAAAAAAATGGTACTATTGTTAGTGCCACTTTTCAGTTTGGGGGTTGATTTCAAGGTTTTTGTTGGCTATTACAAGGTTGTTGATGCCATGGTTGCAAAAGGCGATTATTTTAACCTTAAAAAAAGTGCTACTAGTAACATTATTTTTTGAAACAAGGGTTGATTTTGTTGTTTTTGCCCCAAAAATATGGGGTTTTAGGGTTAGAGTTCTCATTTTCGGGTTATACTTCTTATCAAGTTGATGACAATGTTTGATAAAGCATGTGTTTCATTGTCAAATTAATTATGTTATTCTTGTTGTTATGATTTTTTTAATTAATTATTGAGCTATTGATGTAGTATATATCATCTATCTCATGAGAATTTTGTAATCCAAGCATGATTTGATGTCATGAGGCTTTCATGTGTACAAAACTAAATGAAGAGGATTCACAAGTCATGAATGAAGGAGAGTGGATGCAAGATAGAAATTCCCAAGGTACTTCACTCAAGTGTAAGGAGCAAGAGGGATGCAAGTGCCTTTGCCAAATTCAATAGAATGTTATTGTTGAGCAAGCACCATGCATCAAGAGAAATGTAGGAAGAGAAATAGGAAACCATATTTCCAATCAAGCAACATATGTGAAGACGACCTAGTTTCCAACAAAATGCAAACCATGATGGGTTGAGAATCAAAATGTTGGAAACATGTAAGTAAAAACAAAAGGTGTACATCCAAGTGATAGGAGTGTACATCATCAAGCTGAGAATGTTTTAAACCTCACTTGTGTGAGCAATATTCTAAGTTCTTGATTTCATGAAGTAATTATTCTCATAGTTGTTTTGCATAGTCAAAGTGAGAATAAGACGAACTTTGTAATAAGTTAAGAACCGGAAGCTCAAGGTCATCCAGGGAATTTGAAGAGTCAAGAAGTTGGAAAGACAAAATTCATGAACTAAATTTTAAATAAATCCATTGCATTCAAGCAAAGTGTTCTCTTTTTAACATTGTAAGCTATCTTCATATGTTAATAAAAAGACAATTCTTATCTATTGTGTTTATACTCTTGTAGAGTTGTGTTTGCTTGTGAACAATTCTCTCATTTCCCAATTCTCTTGGTGCTTGTGGGCATGAATATTCTAACTTGTGGACTATTCTCTTGTTATGATGTTTATTCTGACTTATATTGTGCTCTCTAACCTATGATATAAAACACATAGATTCTCAATAACTTGTGGACTAAAATCAGTTACTTAGAGTGACCTCTAATTGTGCATGTAATTTAGTTTATGGGCTATTCTCCCTACTGCTATATATATAATCATGTTTCATCTCAACTTGGTCACTAACTAGTTTTCTGACATGGAAGTGTTCTTAGCAATTGGATCACTTCACTTCGGAAGGGAGTTGAGAGTAGTGTTATCGAGACTAGACCGAAACTAGCTAAACTAGTTGGTTAAAATGTTTTGGGGGTTTTCCGAGTGGAATCATACCCTCGGAATGAAAATGACCGGTTCCAAACCAATTGATTCTAGTTTGAACCAACTTGTTTTGTATGAAACCATATGGTTCCATACAAGCCTATGTGGGCCCACCAAAATCACTTTAAAATGAAAATTAAATAATAAAAATACTAAAACCTAAAACCATAAATCTAATTCTAAAACCCTCTCCTATCTTTGTTTATGCATTTTGGTTCAATTATGGAGTGCACTTGGTGCTAATTTGTTTTCTTGTGCCTTCATTTCTATATATGTTAGAAAAAAAATGCATATTTGTGTCTAGTAGTTTGGATTCACATGGAAGTACATGAATATATATTTCTTTATCGAAATTTGAATATTATATGTATTTTTTGGTGAACAAGTTTTGTTTCCCCTTTATTTACCAATTCCATTTCAAGTCCTCTTTTGGTTCGGTTCTGTTTTTTTAGGTTAGACAGTTCCATCTTGATAACATTGGTTATGAAATTCCAAGTTGGGTCCATTTTTTTATAATAATGGTGAAGTACTCTCCTTGTTATTAGTTTCATTGATGGACCTTCTTCTTTTGATCCTTTAATTAGGATTTTGTTAGCTACGTCTTGCCTATTGCATGTGTCACATTGTTTTTTCTGCATTCACCTCATCTTCTTTTACATTTCTACATTTCCATTGATTAGTTTAGATTAGATTATATATATTAGAGAGCATAATATAACATATTGCCTTGTATACAATAGTTGAAAAATATCAATGCAAATCACTAAGTAAAAATATGTTGTTGATGAGGGTCATTTGTCCATGTCAACATTTTGGCACTATAAGGAGGTGAATCCTTTTATGCCTGATAATTATGTGATTTGCATTGATATCTTTCTCCAATGAACAAACACAACTCTTACTCTAGTGATCTAGAAAAGAAGCAAACTTACACGCAAAAGTGCCTAAAACAAGTCTAGAACCAAACTTTGAACATAGTGAAGCTCACTTAGAAAGTGAGATACCATTGCAAACCATAGCTAATCCTTGTTTCAAAATTGACTCACAATTTGAAATCTAACAGCCATTCAAGGTCGAGTATTAGTATATCATTCCTTCTGAAGAATTTAAATATTTTTTAATATTAACTCCTTCTGATGCTCATCGAATCAAAGCATTACCTACTATACACAAGTTACCTCGATGACAACCATCTTGTAGGATTCCAACTTAACAATTGGATTCTGGAAAAGAAACTTACATAGGTGATCTCATTGACTTGATTTCCCAAGATATCCCAAAACTTTTAAATCAAATCCCATGTACTCCCCCTATAGATCAATCAGAAGATTCTTTCTCTAGTTTAGAATCGTCTTTTTACTTCAAGTTCTATAAGTAACTCTCCCAAAGGAAATATTGTTGAACATTAACCTACTTTGTTGGCTCCTTGTGCATTAAATCTTCTAGGTGTGATACACGAACTTCCCAAGAATGCAGAAATATTGTCGCTAAAGTTTGATCATATGGATGAAAATCAACATGTTTTGTTGGCTCCTTGTGCATTAAATGTTCTCCGTGTGACACGTGATCTTCCTAAGAATGCAGAAAGATTATTATTAAAGTTTGATCCAGATAAATCCAATTTACCTAAATATCACATGAAGAAATTCATGCAAGAAAACAGATTGCTTAATTTCAAACATGAAGACTTGGTTTGCTACATGTTTCCTTGCACTTTCAATGGAAGAGAAACTACATGGTATATTAACCTAACTACTCGATCTATTACTAGTTGGGAATATTTTGATATTGTGTTTATAGCAAAGTTTGGTGATGAAAAAATTCAAGTGGGTATCTTTCTACAATTATTAAGAATCAAAATAGACCCAAAATAGAGAGTAAAAGATTTCAACCAAAGATTCACTACTTTTCTAAACAAAATCCCAATAGCCTCAAGATGTACTATTGAAATTTTATCCGAGTGTGATTCAAATGTCCATTGTTATATTCATTAAGAGAGTGGGTAAAAATACTTTGGCAAGTGCTTTCAAAGAAGCTTGCAAAGTAGAATAGAAAATTTCAAGTTTGAAAGGAAACCTAGATTTGGGAGAAAGGAAAAATGCACTTGCTACAACCCAAAAGAACAACAATTTAGTAGTTCCAAATCTAAAGAAAAAGATCCAAACATGGATATGGAGAGTTTGAAATGAGTGATTCAAAGATTCCAAATGACATAATAGGCCTACAAAAAAAAGCAAAGGAAAGATCATCTAGATAAAATACTTTCAGATCGTTTCAAGTCTAATGGTTGTAAAATTGGTGGAAACAATTATTGTTAACATCGGTATAGGATTAAATAACATGGATATATAACATTTTGTTCATGTCATCGAATAGATCATTTAGAGAAGAATACATATATTCATTAATTCCATTGATAATGTTTTTAATGAAGGGTAGCAATCTTCAATTGTAGAAAAAAATACAAAAGAATATGAGGAAGTAAATGAATCTTTTTCACAATGGTAGTGTGGGATCTAGTGCCTACTTATGAAATAGATATCAAAGGTAAAGAAGAAGAAGTGATAGAAGAGATTCATGTCATGTAGACAACTAAGAGAAATTATCGTCTATGGAGTAAACAGAATGTTGTATCTACTACTCACTCCACTTTCTCAAATAACACAACTAATACTTATTCTTCCATCCCTTCAATGTCTTCTTCAACTCATTCATACAAATTTGAAATGATTATAACATGGTCATTGATATGAAAAATATTAAGGTTAATTTTTATTTTCATGATTTACTTAGTGTTAGCCAACATCACGAGTTGTTGTTGAAGACTAGAAACAAGCCAATTATAACAAAGAATAAATTAGTAGTGAATGTAGCAATTGACAAAAAGTTCAACTCTCAAACCCCTTGATTTATTTTGACTTTCAAAAGTATTAATCATGATGTGCATAATTGTTTGATTGATTCAGGGAAATCCTCCAATTGTTAGGTTAAACTTCACTTGGTGAAACCGTCAAAGTTGTTAGGTTAACGGTAATGGTTTCAGGCACATGGTATTGGTGACCCGTGGTATTGAGCTTGTGGATTACATGTAATGAATCCTTTAAATAAGCTTAGGAGACTCCATTGTAATGAGTCGATATTTGAGCAGTGAAGGCTCACTTGCCCGAGGAAAGAGGTTGGTTGGCTTGGTCATGTTTGGTCAAGGGGATAATAGATCTGTTAGTTGGTTTTTCCCGATTTAGGTTTTCCAGGATAATCTAGTGCATGAGTTGTGTGTTTTGTTATTGATGGTTTATTATTTTATCTCACATGTTTTGCTTATTCCTTTCATGTGATATCATAGTTGTGATACCAAATGAAAGTTTTAAAAATGCAAGAAAAAAAATAATATTTCAAATCATAGCAAAAACACATAAATCATGACACAAGATTTGCAATTTATCCTAGGAAAACCATCTAATAGATCTATTAGTCCCTTGATCAAACCCGACCAAGCAAACCAACCTCTCGCTCAACTCAGGCCTCATTACAATCAAGTCTCATAATCTCATTTAAACTTGACTTGGGGTTTTCCTTGACCAAATACAGCCAATTCGTCCAAGTGAGTCTACACCACTCACCTCCATGCCTTATAGTCGTATGCCCATTTATATTAAATTTTCAACTCCATTATAATAATAATTTTTGTATTGTTGTTATCTAATCACTTATGCCACCATCCTCTCGCCTTGATGTTCATCTTCCACCATGTGTTGCACAACCTCATGTTACCTTCAAACCATTAGGCTCCAAATTTGCATCAGGACAGTAGATCCACCTTCATGGTCGCAACTCTATGCTTCTTTATCACTATATGCATCAGATCATGCCCTTTATGTTACTTCTCAAGCCGAACTGTCACATGAGCTAATTTCCTAGGCGACCATGTTAAAATTGCAAATGTGGAAAAACACAATTTACGTAAGACAATCAATCAATCAGGCAGATTACCAAACACAGAGATTTGTGTGGTTCACCCCAAATTTGGGCTACGTCCACCAAGAAAAGGCATCGGTTGTCTTATTATTCAGATCAAGGACATTTACAGTAGCTCACCCATTCATCTCACACTCAGCCTCTACGGGCATAAAATGAATATATAGAAATACACAGTTACATAAGAACTGACTATTGAATGTGCTCTCACCCATATTCTAATTTGGTCTCATTAGTTATAACCAACACTGAATTATAGGATCTAAAATCCTAATCTTGGGAATTCGTTGTCAACAAAATTCCAACAATCTCCACCTTGACAACAATTAACCTGATACCTTGCTCCTTCCTTTTGTTCATCACCTTTTTTGCAAGCCATGAGAAGCCAAGCACCATCCTAGCTTCTCTAAAGTACTAGTTTTGTGAACATGTCTGCGCAGTTCTATTTTGTATGAACTTTTTCAAGAGAGACTCCACATTCATTGACGACCTGTCTTACAAAATGGTACTTGATAGGTATATTTTTTGTTTTACTGTGGTAGGTTGGATTATTAGCTAAGTGAATAACACTTTGACTATCACAAACTAACTTTACTTTGTCTTGCATCCTTCCAAACTCACCAAACAAACCTTTCAACCAAACTGCCTCTTTGCAAGCATGTGAAGCAACTACGTATTATGCTTATGTAGTGGATAAAGCAACAATATTTTGTAGCTTTGACATCTAACTAATAGCTCCACCTACAAGAGTAAATACGTACCCTGAAGTCGACCTTCTCTTGTCCAAATCACCTGCAAAATCAGAAGCAACATATCCACGGACTAATTCACAACCACTGTTATAAGTGATACAATAATTACTTGTGCCTCTCAAATACCGAAGCACCCATTTCATTGTTGCCCAGTGCTCTTTACCTGGATTTTCCATATACCTGCTGACAACCCCAAATGCATGTGAAATGTATGGCTTTGTACTAACCATCGCATACAATAGACTTCCTATTGCATTAGCATATGGTATTTGAGACATATATTCCTTTTCTTCTTTTGTAATAAGACATAAACTTGAAGAAATCTTAAAATGTGAAACCAAATGGACTGAAATTGGTTTCACATTATTCATACCAAACCTAAAAAGTATCTTCTCAACATACTTTTGTTGTAACAACCAAAGCTTACCATTCCTCCTGTCTCTGAATATCTCCATGCCCAAAATATGCCTTGCTACTCCTAGATCTTTCATATCGAACATCCTAGCCATCTGAGCCTTTAACCTATTGATCTCAGTTATGTTTTTTCTTGCTAAAATCATATCGTCAACATACAATACTAAGATAATGAATATGTCATTATTCAATTTCTTAAAGTAGACACAATGATCATACTCACTCCTTGTATAATTTTGGCTCACCGTGAAAGAGTCAAATTTATTGTACCATTGTCTAGGCGACTGCCTCAGACCATACAATGATTTCTTGAGCCTGCAAACAAATTTCTTGTTGCGATTCTAAATGAACCCTTTAGGTTGTTCCGTGTAGATCTCCTCATCCAAATTTCCTTGTAAGAAAGCAGTCTTAACATCTAGTTGTCCAACTCCAAATCAAGTAAAGCAACCAATGCTAACACACTTCGAATTGAAACAGACTTAACAACTGGTGAAAAAATCTCATGAAAATCAATACCTTCTTTCTGAGAATATCCTTTCACAACCAACGTTGCTTTGTACCTTTCTACCTTATCATCAACACCCTTCTTCAGCTTGTAGACCCACTTGCAACCTACAGTTCTTTTGTCTCTTGGAAGTTCTACCAGGTCCCATGTGGCGTTCCTCTCTAATGCCTTCATTTCATCCTTCATTGCTTCTTTCCATTTATCACTATTAGAACCCTTCACAGCTTCCTGATAGCATGAAGGTTCATCATCATTAGTACTTAAAGAAACTGACGAAACAAAATCAGCATACCTTCTTGGAGGATTTCTAATCCGCGTGGACCTCCTTAGGGAAGTTTGTCGCTCATCCACATTCTGTTGATTTTTTTCATCAACCATGTCTTCCTCTGCAGGAAACTCTTCATGAACATCTTCAGAAACTTGTTCATGTTCACTTTCATCTGTATTTGAACTAGTTTCAAACTGAATCTGTTGATACTTAGGTACTTCTTCATGTTTCGTTTGAACATCTACATCTGATTTGATGAGATGATTCATCAAATATTACATCTTTGTTAATGGTGATCTTGTGGGAAGTAGGATCCCACAACCTGTACATCTTAATATCATCACCATATCCAACAAAGATAAGCCTTTTTTATTTTGGATCTAATTTAGAAATTTGATGTTTCGGAATTAGAGCATAGGCTTCACAACCAAAAACTTTAAGATTAGAATAATTACAAGGGTGACCTTTCCATAGCTCTTCAGGAATTTTTCACTGTATTGTTGTTGATGGTGATCGATTCACCAGATAACAAGTTGTAGTTACTTCTTCTGCCCACAGTTCCTGTTGCAAGTTGGCGTTACTTAGCATACTCCTTGCTCTCTCTAGAAGAGTCACGTTCATGCGTTCAGCAAATCCATTTTGTTGATGAGTATAGGCAATGGTTTTATGCCTATCAATCCCAAACTCCTTGCAATATTTCTCAAATTACATTGACGTAAATTTACCACCATTATCGATTCTTAGACATTTAATGGACCTACCAGTGCTCTTTTCCACTAAATCTCTAAACTGCTTGAAAACTGTAAATACGTCAGCCTTTCTCTTCAACATATAGATCCACACCTTCCTAGAAAAATCATCTATAAAGGTAACAAAGTATGATGATCCTCCATACGAAACAGTGGGGGATGGTCCCCAAACATCAGAATGGATATAATCAAGGATTCCTTCACTAGTGTGTCTTCCGGTTTTAAATCTCTGCCTATTCTGTTTTCCATAAATGCAGTGCTTGCATAAATCTAACTTTAAATACTTTAGACTAGGAAGTAACTTGCGATCAGATAATACCTTCAATCCTTGTTCGCTCATATGGCCCAACCATTAATGCCATAATCGAACAGAATCGTTGTCGTTCTCAGATACCGTTGTCACATGATCTGACTCAGTTCTTCCTTCTAACAGAAACAGGTTACCAACATTCTTCGCTTTCATAACCAGTAGGATTCCTTTGTAAACTTTCATAACTCCGCCTTGAACAATACTCTTATATCCTCCAGTGTCTAAGACTCCCAAAGAAATTAGGTTCTTCCTAAGCTCGAGTACATGTCTCACGTCAGTTAGTATTTTAACAGTTCCATCAAACATCTTAATTTGAATGCTACCAATTCCCACAACTTTACACAAGATATCATTTCCCATGTAAACTATTCCATCATCTATAGACTGGTAAGTAACAAACCAGTGTCTATGAAGACACATGTGATTTGAAGCAGTGGAATCTAATAACCACTGTTGATCATGACGTGAACCAATACTAATTGATAAAACTTCATCAGTCATACCTGAACCTGTTGTTGAACCTGTTTCAGTGGCGTTTACTTCTTTCGTTTCCTTTGGAGAGTCTTCTTTGGAGGCTTGTTGTCGCTTCCAACAATCCTTCTTCAGGTGTCCAGATTTGCCACAAAACCAGCACTTAAGCTTGCTCTTCTTTCCCTTCGACTTTGACCGAGATAAATCCCTCTGACCCTATCCTCTTTCTTTAGTTCTTCCTCTGATCACCACTGCCTCAAATGTAGAGGTTTCTAAATTGAATTTCTTCCTTGTTTCCTCAGGCAGTAAAGCTCCAACAATAACATCAAACTCAATACTTTTTGTTGAACTGAAGCTAATAGAGGTAACAAAATGATCCCATGATTCGGGCAAAGAACACAACAATGTAATCACCTTATCTTTAGATTCAAATTTCACTCCCATGCTAGTCAACTGGACTAAAAGAGTATTAAAAGTATTTAAATGATCAGCTATTTTTGTACCTTCCTTCATGCACAAACTATACAATTGTTTTTTCAGGAAGATCTTGTTCGTCAAGGATTTCGTCATATACAAGCTTTCCAGCTTCGTCCACAAACCGGTTGTTGTCTTCTCTGTAACAATGTTGAACAAAACATCATCGGCCAAACACAGACGTATGGCGCTCAATGTTTTCGCATCGATCTCTTCCCACTCATCATCTGAAATGGTCACGGGTTTCTTTGATTTTCCCAAAAGCGCCTTCACCACGCCTTGTTGCACGAGCAAATCGTGCATCTTCACCTTCCAGATTTCAAAATTGTTTTTGCCATTAAACTTTTCAATTTCAAATTTAGCAATCTGTGTTTTTGCCATCTAGAATACCAACTATATTGCAGAGATGGAAATAGTTTTTAAAAGAGTAAAAGAAAGACTTAGGGTTTCAACCATCACAAAGAAGCATCATAATCGGAATCATCGTGACAATCTTCTGGAAAAGAAATCCTTAAATCTCGTGCACATATGGCCACGGATTGAAACAGTAAACAGTAAAAGTTTGAAATGAACTAGTTAAAATACTACTTTCACCGCCAAATGAATTCCGTTGCACCTCCCAAGGTGAACACAGTGCATCGAGTTATGGGTTCATCGCACCTTTCGATGCAGCAGCGAAGTGACGAGAATCAATGGGTCGTCGCATTGTACCATGCAGCTGGGTTGCGGCAATTTGAGGTGGTCGTCTCACCTGTCATAGGAGGTGAACTGCGACGATCTCGAGATTTCTGGATGAACGAAAGACAAGTTAGAAAGACATCGAACCTTCCCAGAGAAGAGCTCTACGACGATGTGGAAATCGACGCACCTCGCACAAGTTTCACTCCTGCTAGTCTTCCGAGAATTTGATGCTCCCGACACCTTCTTCTCCAACCAGCTCTGATACCAATTGTTAAAATTGCAAATGCAGAAAAACACAATTTACATAAGACAATCAATCAATCAGACAGATTAACAAACATAGAGATTTATGTGGTTCACCCTAGATTTGGGCTACATCCACCAAGCGAAGGCATCAATTGTCTTATTATTCAAATCAAAGAGATTTACAGTAGTTCACCCATTCATCTCATACTCAGCCTCTACGGGCATAAAATGAATATATAAAAATACACAGTTACATAAGAACTGACTATTAAATGCGCTCTCACCCATATTCTAATTTGGTCTCATTAGTTATAACCAACACTGAATTATAGGATCTAAAATCCTAATCTTGGGAATTCGTTGTCACCAAACCTCCAAACACCAGTGGACTAGGCTAGGGCGACTCTATCATCACGATCCTGAACACTTTATTTTGGGCTCCACGCTGGCCACCGTGATGTTCCCCGCGACCTTTGTCACCTTGGCCAA
This sequence comes from Picea engelmannii, assembly GCA_009831015.1. Lineage (NCBI taxonomy): Eukaryota > Viridiplantae > Streptophyta > Pinopsida > Pinales > Pinaceae > Picea > Picea engelmannii. Next base: position 726,481 of record ML777357.1, read on the forward strand.
ATCCATGTCTAAATCCACCTCTCATGTTTGCTCCACGCCTGAATCCACCTCACATTGTTTCGCAGCCCAACGCCAAGACTTTGATGTTGCACGTATTGAACTAGGGCATCAGTATTTTCTCCGCCACCATTTCTCATTCACTGGCTCTCATCGACTGTTTTTTCTGTTGCTACCTCTACTTCGAACCTAATCCTATCTGTTGCAACCATTTTGCATCGACTTGTCAACTTGAAGGCTCTCGATTCTATTTCAAAGGTGTCTCCACCTCCAAGCGCACCATCGAGTAGGGCGCGTCTCTAGGAATCCCACTGTCGGTGCTTGACAAGCACCCCATCATCAACATCGCCATCATTTTTATCTAGGTCCTAGGATCAAAGCCCCTGTAGAACCCGCACCACTGTTTTTCTTTTCGATTATCTCTCTGGCTCTCACCACAACCGGAATCCATCCATTCTTCAAATCCTCAAACTTCACCTTGGCCTCTTTTCTTGGGGTGGCAGTTGGAACCTTCTACAATGGCATCTCCTCATAGCACACCCTTACGTGACTGCTCACTCACAGGGCTTCTCTTCTTCACAGTGACAGATCTACTCTCCTTACTCTCACGGGATTCCATATCCCTAGGCCCTCTCGCGAGAGAGTCGATCTCAGTCTCCCTCTAATACCACTCGAAAGCAAAGGAAAATTAAAATGTGAGAGAAATTAAAATAACAACCAAGAACATAGAAACGACAAGATTTTATTCTAGAAAACCTAAATAGAAAAAAATGGGCTAATAGATTTATTAGTCTCTTGGCCAAACCGGATCAAGTTAGCCAAGTGAGTCTTCCCCAATCAACTCTCCATGCATTACAATGGAGTATCACCATCCTTTTAAAGGCTTTCATTATATGTTATCTATGAAACCATGGGCTACCGAAACCATGTGTCTAAAACCACCATTATTGACCTAACAACTTTGACTCTTAACCTAACACCAATGTTATGCCTTAGTATGCAAGAAATTGAATGTCAAATGCCTCAAATGTTCCATGCACATCATTCAATTGGATAAGTCAAAGGTAAAATTGTCTTGCCTTACTTGGTATGCAAGAAATTGAATGTCAAATATCTCAAGTGTTCCATGCACCAAAAGTAAAATTTTGGGTTAATTAAAGGATTTTTTAATTCTAGTTGCTTCCAATCCATGAGTGCATCAAATTATTGATATTGTTGTTGGTTATGTTATAGAATATTATAGTTTGTTCTTGAGAAAATATTAGTTGCGGAAACTCAAAGGACAATTGATTCGTCTCACTAGTTGTTGTCTTCGAAGGGAATAATTGATCAAGAGAAGTACATGAAGTATATGGTCACGGAGCTTGGAAGGGAATAATTGATCAAGAGAAGCACATGAAGTATATGGTCACAGAGCTTGAAGGAACAAATGATCACGTCATGCTTTTAGAAACTAGTCTTGGAAACTATTTTCTTGCTTCACCTTCGTTATCTGATAAGCAATGTAATGTCATCTCTTGGGCACATACTAGTGACTCTCACTATGCAATTTCAAAGGCAGATAGTATAAATAGTGTAAATACTAGTAACTTATATAATAGCATTTGAAAGTGGTATTTTTTATGGATCTAAGTATCAAGAAGGCATGGGTGTAGGTTTCTTACTAATTTATATAAATGATAAATCCACCTATGTTTCTTGTAAACTCTATGTTTCTTGTAAACTTAAGTTTGACTGTAATTTATATAAATGATAAATCCACCTATGTTTCTTGTAAACTTAAGTTTGACTGTAATTTATATAAATGTTAAATCCACCTATGTTTCTTGTAAACTTAAGTTTGACTGTACCGTTAACATGACCAAGTAAGAGATTTTAGTTTTATGACTTAAGAAAACCATTTAGATGAATGTTAAATTCCTAAAACTTTTTGGTGACTCTGAGATTATTGTGAGGAAAGGAAAAACTTCTATATGTTGTGATTTTCCTCAATTGATAGGTTATTAAGAAGAGGTATGGAAATTAATTTATGAATGTAAAGTATTTAATAGTAATTCCATTCCTTGTAAAGAGAACATAGAGGACAATTATTTAGCTTATGTTGTTTTTCATATGTCTTCATTGGATGATATGTTTACTAATGAGTTTTTTATTGAACTTTTGTTCAAGGCATCGATCCCAGACAACATTGCAAACTAGATAATTTCAATGAATATCAATGAATTATAGAAATATTCATCAATGAAGACAGATTCCAAGATGCAATCATTGATTGAAAAAATCACTAAGGCCTTGAATGATTGCAAATATTGGATGCTTAATTTGAAGACCAATAAGGTATCAAAGAATGTTGTTACTTTAGAGAAGTTTTTCAACTCACAATATCATTTTAAGATAGCTAATGATGTTAAAATGAACAATTCTTCATTGTAGTATGAGGTTATAATCTTGGGATTGGAAAAGGACCCAAAGACTATTAATCTCAATTATTGTTGCACTGACATTGATAGGCAAGGATACAGAAGGTTGTTTAAGAAGACATATTTGCGTAGACATATTAGGATTTAAATATTTAAGATATCAAGATCATTCAACATGTTATAGGTTTGTACCCCAATATAAATCCCTTTCAGAAGAAACTTAGGAAAATACAACCTTTTCTTGAACCATTAATCCAAAAAGAGTTGAGGAAATTATTGGATGCAAAAATCATATTTCATGTCTACATTCCTCTTGGATCATGAATATTGTTCTAGTTAGAAAGAAGAGTGGCAAAATAAGTTCATGGGTCAACTTTAGAAACCTAAAGTGGGCATCAAAAAAGGGAAACTATCTTATGCCTCCCATACAGAGGATCATAAAATTAGTGATCAATTTTGAGATGTTTTCTCTCTTAAAAGAGTTGCGTGGCTATAATCAAGTGCTTGTTTTTAATCAAGATAGACTAAAGACTTCCTTCAAAACCAAATGGGGAATTTACACCTGCAAAAGAATTTCATTTGGAATGATGGATGTAGATGCTACTTTTTAGCGCACAATGGGCATTGTGTTCAAAGGCCTCATTAACAAGAGTGTATACTTCTATATTGATGACATCATGATATTTATAATAAATGTTCTGACCATTTACAACATCTAAAGCACATATTTGAGAGATGCAATAAGTATAGGATCTCTTTGAATCCTATGAAATGTGTCTTCACCATAACCAAAGGAAAGATGTTAGGATAGACTACCTCAAAGGAGCATGTACCAATAGACATGAATGAATGAAATCTATAATGTAGATTACCCCACCACACAATAATAAGGAAGTGCAATTATTCTTTGGGAAAAGCAACTTTGGGAGGTAATTCATATCCAAATTCACATAAATTATCAAACCCTTTAAAAAGATGAGTAAAGAATGATGTGATTTTCTAATGGAATAGGGTTGAGAGGTCAAATCTCAAAAATATTAACTTATTTATTACCACTACTCTAGCTTTAAGCAGTCTCAATTATGAAAATGACTTTTACCTCATACCTTTTCTTCAAAATATTACTTAGTTTTTGTGCTCACACATAAAGATGAAGAACGAATTGAGTTCCCAATTTTATTCATGAACACTAGTTACAAGGCACTAAAATGAATTACTCAATTACTGAAAAACAAGCATGCGTTGTGGTTAAAGTCATGAAACAATTTAGAGCTTAAATTTTGAAAAGTCACACTAAATTCATTGCTCTACATTAGGCTATAAGATCATTATTCATCCAAAAATAACTCGATGAAAAGTGTTCCAATTGGATTACTTATATCCATGAGTATGACTTAGATATCAAAACCGTTTCCATGGTTGGAGGATAAAGATTATGCAAGTTAGCAACCGAAACACAAGATCAAGATGACAAAGTAAGTTGGGAGAATGAAGTGTCTGTGTACACATATGACATTCTTTTTATACTTGTAAATATAAATTCATCATTATTATGATTTGAAATACCAGTTACCATTAGATGTCAAAAATCGAAAAGAATTAAGACTCAAATCTACTCGATGCATACTCATTAATGGGATTCTCTTCAAGAAGAATTATGATAATGTGCTACTTAGATGTTTGGAGAAACTAGATTCCAAGAGATTCTTAAATGATTTACATGACAAGCCAGTAGGCAGACATTTCTTAAGAAACGCCAATACACATAAAGCACTCAGAGGTTGGGTATTTTTGGCCAACGTTGTTCAAGGATGCACATGCACATGTTTGAAAGTGTTGTATTTTCCAAACACGTGTCAGGAAGGAGAAGAACAATGTAGTGCCTTTGTAGTGTATTACCATTGACAAACCTTTTGAACAATGGGGACTCAATGTGATAAGATAAATCATCTTTCGTTCCTTTAAAATACATAGGTACATGCTAATAGCCACTAATTACTTTACTCAGTGATTAGAAGCAATTCCTTTAGCTACTATGAATGATCGAACAATGATTCATTTATAGAAGAGTGAATCATTACTAGGTTTAGTGTGACTTATGGTTTAGTATTTGATAATGATTCATATTTTCATCCTTAGATATCACTAAGTTTACATTAGAGAAGGGAGTTATTTTGTGTTACTCGTTTAACTACTATCCCTAGGAGAATGGTGTTGCAAAGTCCACGAATAAGAACTTGATTGGGATTATAAAGAAAATGATGTTGACCACTACTATAACTATCACAATGCACTCTTCGATGCAGTATAGGTTGATCAAGTTGCACCCAAAATAGCATTGGGCACTTGTTGATGCTTAGATCTATTAAGGTCCAAAAAACAACCTCATGATGATATGAATCCCCCTACATTTTTATAGAGGTGTAATTCCTCTTTGGATGAAAAATATATATTGAATATCTTGGATTAGGGAGAATGTTAGACAACAAACCCCACATCTTCATTACTTTGATTTGTACATGGAATGGTTCTTGATAACCATATTTGCTCTTTATGTGCAATAAATAACTTCTTAACAATAAAAATATTGAAGGAAAGATTCAATATCAAAATATAGGTATTCCAGCATCATTTATGCAACCCTCTAAATCACATGCAAGTAGAGTATACGTCCATATCTTCTCTAAAGAAAAAGGAGGAAATAGTTTTGATCATTTCAAAGAAAATTAAATGAGTTATGCATTCATAACTTGAAATAATTTGATGGGAATACTTCAAAAATCTCATCCTCGAAGATACCAAGATCTGAGAAATCATTAAAGTAAAACCCCGAAGTAGTTCTTTGTGGAGTTTCATGAAGATTTTCAACAATACAAAGCATTTCAACAAACCAATTAACTAAACCTTCATAAACAAATCTTGTCAAACACGAGGACTAAATTTCCATGAATCCAATAGACAATCTTGGCTTACATCTGGAAGTCACATACATGGTTGTTGTTATCCCTAAAGTTTGCACTAGACTGTTATAGGGAAAAGCTAGGACACCTCAGTTATTGCATTAGTTTTTTTGGTTTGAATTATGAATCAAGTGGTTTGGATAGGTTGGTAGATCTGGTCACACACTTTCAATTAAATTACCAACAACACTTTACTTAGTCAAGGGCATTCACACTAATAAGTCAGATAAATAAACAATTGAATGTAGAAGAAAATATAGAGGAAACATAGAGCACAAGTCAAAAATATGTTCACTTGTATTAAGAATATTTTCAAGTTCAAAATGATATTTTAAAACCTGAAACAAGTACTTGAATGCAAATCCTCAAAACAGGTAATTTAACAGTAAATTATTCACTAGAATTAAAGTTGAACCAAGAAGAAATAAATGTTTTGCATAAATTTCAATTGCATTCAAATAAGACAGACAAAGATGAAATACATAGATAAATAGTCTAACCATCAGGATGTTTGACTCCTTGAGTATAAAATCTTGCAGGCTTTAAGCTCTTTACAATTTTTCATACCTTCCCCTTTTGTTTAATCCCAAAAACCTCAACCCTTTCTTTCTCTTTTGATCCTCCTTTTATAAATAAGGAGTACATACAAAATCAGATCTTAGATCCTAAAAAGTAGGTTCATTTATGATCATATATTCAATCTAACCAGATTTAATACAACAATATTTGAACTATTTAAATCGAATAATGAAAACTAGACTGCTAATTTCTAGATCAATATCCTCTTTCTATGGATCAAATCTTTGACTTCTCCAAAATAGCCTAAGATCCATAATTAAATGTAATCTAGAATAGCAGCTTGGAGAAAAATATGTAGTGGATAATATTCATCTTGATTTGGTCTTCATACTTCATGGTCTTCGAATTTGTCACAAAGAGGAGCCTTCAGATACATGTATCACTTTGATAGTTTTTAAAACAGGGAAGCTGCAAAAAGAACAACCTTTTTGTAGCTTGAATCAAAACTAATGAAACCTGTAACAAAATTCTCAAACTTGCTTCATCCTTGGACAGGGGTTTGGTGTTTATGTTTCTCCTAAAGCAACTCGGTCTTGAGCATTATCCCAATCCAATACAACTTAATGTTTTTCTTCATGAGTCTCTTAGAAAACTTGCAAAGATTGTCGTGTTTTTCTATCAACATTTTCAACCTTTGTTGTAGCCTGGAGTTATGTTTTCCTAGTTGATTGTTTTGTTCTCTAAAATGCTTAATGATATTTTTTTATTTTATAGATCTCTTCCTCTTTGATCTTTCCCTTGTTTCAGACTTTATTGTCCATGGATGTTCTTCAATAGTTGGTTCATTGAGATCAATATACAACATGTGACTATTGGGTGCATTTTCAGATATCTCAACATCTATAGATGGCATATCCATAATGTTTTCTTTTGTTGGTACAGGTGATGGAGATAATGGCATCTTAACATCAGTTTCTGGTAATTGAGACATTAAAGGGTTGTGGCTTTGTTTCTGCTATGCTTCATCATTTTTCTTTGGAATTTCAATTTCATAAATTACCCTTTGTCTCTTCGAATTAGCAGCTCTAGTTTTCTTCATGGGAATATCATTGATTGTTTTTATGATATTTGCTTTCTTGCATGTTTCAGCTAGAATACCCTCAAGAGTATCATCATCAATGATGATTGGCTTATCATTCTTCAGGGATGGATCAAAAATGGCCTTTGCATTTAGTCTAAATTTGTTTGTAGGTTGATTTCTGAGTTTTCTTGATGTACCTATTGGTTTCTTTCCTTTATCTTTCTTCTTAGCTCCTTTGTAACTTTTCTTTCTCTGCTTTGTTCCTGAGGGTTTCTCAATTTCCATAACTGTAATTTTTTTTATAGGTTCAATTGCACCTTGTCTAGGAGATGATTTTGACTCTCCTATATCTTTCTTGATTCTTTTCCTTGTATATACCTTCTTATATTCAAAATAAATTTGTTTCTTTATGGTAGATATCAGCCCTTGTTTCGATGTGCCTCCTTCCTGAAAGAGTAGCTTCTTTTTTCTTGATCTAGTTTCCCTTATGACAAATGGAGCATCTACTTGTACAATTATAGGCTTATTTTTTGAGATAATGACTTTATTAGGAGCTTCGTTCTTCATAGCAAAGGTAACTTTCTAAATTCCCTGTCCCTGTGTTTGAAAACAAGATACAACTAAAAAATGTTCCCATGTGGTCTGAGTGTTATTTAAATCTAGAATGACCAATACCTTGATGAGCCCTTGATGAAAGAGACTGTACTAAGCTTTCTTTGGATGAGTTTGAATCTTACTGGCCATTTTGGTTAGACTTTTCAATAAAAAGAAAGGTAAATTCATTCTTCTATTCCCATTCAAGTGTAGGATAAATCTCATGTAATAATGATAAGTAGTAGCAAACCTACCTTCATATGTTATATACTTTTGAACCACTAGTAAAGTATTTATCCATTCTTCCTTGAGCCACTTACTCGAAATTCCCTTGATCCATTCTGGATTTTGATGATCTTCAATGAGGAACTGATTGCAGAGGTTTTCTGGGATCTCTTTCTTCTTGAACCACCTCTCACCATTGATAGGAAAACCGAAAGATGAAGAAACGGAATGTTCTGAAACCTGAATGGTGAGATTCCTGACCTGATCTTGGAACCCATCGAAACTCTCGAAAAAATCCACAGCAACTTCAATATGATAACCTTGAAAAGCGTTGTAGATTCCATACCATTATGTCTGAGTGAATTTTTCTATGATTTCTGGCAGAGCCTCGAAAATCTCAATCCCGTTCGGCTCCACACGAACAAGATTACCACTTCTGCTACGTTTCATTCATGTAATTTCAAACCCTAGTTCCTCTGTACTAATGAAGGGTCCTTTTCTGTAAATTAGGGTTTGATCATAGACCTGCAACAACTTTATGCTATAATCGAGAATTCACATAGACATAAATGTTAGAACAGTTACTCTTATTCGTTTTTTATAACAAAATAGAGATGTGTTGAATTTATGAAATCATGAGAAATGAATGGCCAAGACCATAATAGTTAAGGAGATCCATGTGTACCAATCGGAACCACCTGGTATTCTTCACGATTTTTTATTATGTTGAACTATCATCACTGACTTTGATGAGACAAGATCTTGATCTGAATTATTAGAGAACGTTTCAAATTCATCAACGCACCCAAATGATGGTTTTGAAATGCGTTGTCGGAATACCCATGTTTTTGCAACGCATTTTTAGCAATAATATTATTTTTGTGCTACAAAAACCACATTCTTTCTGCAGCGAATATTATTTAACCTCTCAAATTAAGGGAGAGCCAACAGCTTAGATAATGAAAACAATCCATCCATGATGTGACTAAAATCTATGTAACTACTTTAAACATGTCTTTTAAGAAAAAACAATAAAATTGAGTAAAAGCAAAGAAAACCAAACCAAGGATGAACAAAACATAAAAAGTACAGATCAAATAGAGAGGATTTAGGTCATGAAAAGGGATTTAAGTATCAGGCTAGTTTTAGGAATAGAGGAGCACTCGATCATATAGTTTTAGGTACTAAAATTTGTAAATACTCCATGATCATACAAAAAAAAGTCTTGAAGAATATAAGAGAAACACTCAAGAACTCAGCCTTATGTTCAGTTCAGAAATATTGAATAAAGCCTTGAGAAAATGGTGTAGAAGAAGAAGAAAAAGAAGAATGGAAATATGTATTTGTTGACCAAAAATTTGGATGCATACTAATGGTTGGACCATTTTATTATGATCTTTGGATTGTCTGCTTCTAGCCCTTTGATGCATCCTTCTCTTTCTTTTTAAAATATGCTCCTCTAACTTCTTGAGGTAGTTAGGGTTTTCTCCTCTTGAATTTTCCATATGTTTTTCTTCTTGAAATAATAACTTTAATTAATTCCTCATTAAAGCTTCATTAATTAATTTGTATCATTGACATATGTGCCTTGAAGTGGGCCCTTTTCATATTTAATAAAAGTTTTTTTAATCTTTTACTTTGAAAATTTTAACTAGTGGCCTTTTTAAAGAGAGAATTGTATTTTAATTTTTTGTGAAAGATATTGAACTTTTCTGGCATGGTAACCATTTTATATGCAATATTCATCATCTCGGATTTCCAACAAGTCCTCCCAAGTACAATTTTTATTTCTATATCTCGAGATATAAGCTTGTAAAGTCGGAGTACCGAACAGATTTATCATCAAACTATAAAAATATAGTTGAATATTCTTTTAATTTTTTAAAGATTTATGGCCAATTTCGTCCCTTGAAACCTCTTCCATAATATTCATCGTCGAATCATCTTTCCAAGGAGGTATATTTTGTTGCAAATGGAGGTCAAGAGCTCAAGATATCAGCTTAGGAAGTCGAAGACTCAACCACCATTGATCAATTTCATGGGTCAATCCTAGCCCTTGATTTAAATTTGCCTCCTCCATTAAAAATTTGACTTTTTTTTTTATAATGTATATCCCACATGCATTTGTGTTGTTTGGTTGTGTAATATATATATAGAGAGAAAATTTTAATGTGGCTTACATGTGGAACATAAGGAGACTAATTAAACCATGGAGATTCCACCTTAGGAAATTTCACGAATTAATTAACATTTTGATTGCCCAGACATCATCCACCAAGCACCCAGTCAACACCCAATCAATAGTGAGTCAACTTCCATGTCATCACCACATGCCATGTTGTCATTGGATACTATATATTGCCACATGTCATGATTCCAATGGCTTCCATGTGTCATCCAATGGTTTCCATGTGTCATCCAATGGTTGGTTAACATGTGTCTTCATGTGATTGGTTAATGATAAAATGGAGAGGGACTTAGGATAAATGTTAAGGAAGTGAAAATTGAATGATAGAGGAGGAAGATCGTGAGGGAGGAGAGAGAAGTGGGTTGTCGGTTTTTCGGAGGTGAGGGGGGTGTGGAGGGATAAGGGGTATGAACCCATGGCGATGATGAGGGAGGAGAGATAAGGAGGGGTTATCAGAGTTGTGGGCTATCGAAGGTGTGGGATGGATCGAAATTGATGTATGAGCACGCGGTGGTGAGTGAGTAAGGGAGAAACCCCAAAAAAAATCCAAAGTATGGGCCTAAAGGGGTGAGGTGAAGAAGGAGTAAAGGGAGGAAATATGGAGGGATAAGGAGGGGGGGATTTGAGAAATAAAATAAGTAAGGAGAGAGGGAGATAAGAAGTAGGGGAGAGGGGAGTTCAAAAAAAATTCTAAGTATAGAAGAGAGGAGTGGAGGGGAAATTGAGAAGTGAGAGAAGTGAAAAAAAATTCGAAGTGTGGAATGGAGTATAAGAGAGGAACAAGAGAGTAGCACTTAGTGTGGAAGAGTATAAGTATGGTAGAGTGGAGGAGAGTGGAGTAATTTAGCTCCAAGAAAATGTCGAGTTCCAATAAATTAAGATAGAAGTCCCAAGATATTAATGGTTCCAAGCAAATAATTTGGTTCCAAGAATTAAACGTGGTTCCAAGAACATAAGTGTGGTTCCATGAGAATCATAGTGGTTCCAAGAATTCTTAGTTCCAAGAAAAATTAGCTTTGTCGCATATTGAGGAAGTGCTCTTTTTCTGATTAGATAAAAACATGGATATCTTGATCATACGAACTTGGATTTTAAATCCAAAAAATGTGTGACAAAGATGAGATTGAGGCTACGCAATTAACTTATAATCGTTCAAAATTTTCTTCTTCTGATGTCAATTTTTTTTTTTATTCCGAGAGAGGGAAAATAGAGGTGACCAAATTTATTGGCTCCAATTGCGGGACAGTAACCCCTTATGGGTTGCTAAGAACACTAGAATCTGAAGATCATATGCCTTCTTCATTAGGCTATAAATTAATCTTCAAAATGGATTCTTGTAATTCTTCCTCTATGGAGTTATCTTCAAACATCGCCTCCACTTAGCAATTGCTTTATTGCATAAAACTTTGACTGAAAAAGCAAACTATGTACAAAGAAGGTTTACCTACCCTATCCTACTTGGAGGAAAGGGACACTTTTCAAGTGTAAGTAGACTTCCAATGGAGCCATTCAAGCATCCAACTAATTTGTGGAATGAACTCCAGAATTAGGGAACATATCGAGGCTGGTACCAAAGAGTCAGGGGCATGTCCAAAGTGTTTTGAGGAAAAACTGAGCCGGATGTAACCAAAATTTGTTTGCATTGCTTGGCCAACAATGCTTTGGAACCATGTTTCAATATAATCAATTATTTGTTTCTCAAGAATGTCTTTGTATTTGGTTGGATGAGAAGTTTCCAATTTGATAACACTTTCATCGCTATTCGTTTCTCCAACCACTTCCAAGATTCTTGATTCATCAACAATGACTTGAACAGATTATTCCTTCATGCAATGATTGTGTTTCCATGGTGAGGTTGCAAAGATGAATTGTCATTGAAAATTTGTGGGGAAATGCAAGGTTGTATTTTGTTGTTCATCAACAACTTCATTATCTTCATAAATAACGCACATCACCCATGGATCCTCTTATTGAAAATTTCCTTTTTTTGATGCTTGGAAGATATCTTCTTCATTAAAATTTGCTTCAGAGGAGCAATCAATATCACAAAACTTTGATGTAAAGTGAGGACTTTCATCACAACTTTTGTTCATCCAATGTAAACATTATTCTTGTGGTTTGGTATAACCTGGCTCTGCTATTTGAGAATTTGTTGCAACATTTTTATCGTGATCATTATTCTCAAATTGAATACATGACAGGTCAAAGTTTTCCTCCAATGGAGCATGTAGAGGATGATATTTTTCTTGAATTGAAACGTTATAGTTCTCATTTTCAGCTTCAAGAACAAGATCTGGGAAAAAAAATCATGTCTTTCATCAAAATTTTCTTCTAAATCCATTCCTCTATTGTATTGAAAAAATAATAGGAAGTTTAATATATTAGCACAAGTTTCAAGAACATTTCTTTCAGTGAATTGAGCTCTTTGCATTAACTCTTTCCAGCTACACTTTCCCTCTTGCTTCAATAGAAATTTTAGATTCACGGGAAAAGCATTTTCATAACAACTAAAATAATGACATCATTTGGAAACATTTCTTGAGGAATCTCATGAAGAACTTTCATGAATCTGAAAGTGAAATCTTTGACTGTCTCTTCCTCATTCATATGGATTTCAACCAACTTCAAGAAAAGGGAATATGGATCTTTTCTTGGAACATATTTCTCCACGAATAAATTTTCTAGTACATCGCAACTAGTGATGGTTATGGGAAGCAATGAATAAAACCATTCACTAGCATTCTCCTTTAGAGTTAAGATCAATAGGAAACATGCAACATCATTTTCAGCCACATTAAAAATTTCACAAGCACTGTCAAATTTAATCAGATGTTTCTATGCATCCTCTGAAGTATTCCTGAAGAATATGGTAAACTTGTCCATGGTAATATCTGGCAAGGGATGAACTTATCCTTTCAAATTGAGTGGACTTCTATGCAATCGTTTCTTTCTTTGAATACCTTCTCCCTTTATTGTATATTGGACAACTTTTGTTGGGCCTGGTGGAGAAGGAAAAATATCTTCATAGCATGAAAAAAATTCCTTGAATGAGTCTTCATATAGATCTTCTTGAAACTTTGAAATATTTTCAATGAAGTCACCAGGGCATATTTCTTCAAGATCTTGAATTTCGGTGATGAAGTTTCCAAATAGATCATCCTCCCAAATCTTGGATGGTTCTTTAATTCTATGGAAGTTGTCACAACTAATTTGTGACTGAAACTTCAACAATGTCTTCAAGTCCATTTAATGATTTTTGAACAAGGATTTCAAGAACACAATTCATCTTCAATAAATCTCTATATCAACCATACATCATCTAGTTTTTCAATAATATATGATTCTAAAAAGTATTAGATTTCTTGAAAAAAAATCATTCCTCAGTATGGTCACCAAAAATGTTGATGCTTAGATCTGTTAAGGTCCAACAAAAACCTCGTGAGGATATGAATCTCCATGCTTTTTAATAGAGGTGGTACTCCTCTTTGGATAAAAGATATATCTTGAATATCTTGGATTAGGGAGAATGTTAGACAACAAACCCCATATCTTTATTGCTTTGATTTGTACATGGAATGGTTCTTGATAAACAGATTTGTTCTTTATGTGCAACAAATAAAGTTTTAACAATAAAAATATTGAAGGAAAGCTTCAATATCATAATATAGGTATGTTCAGCATCATTTATGCATCCCTCTAAATCACATGCAAGTAGAGGATACATCCATATCTTCTCTCAAGAAAAGGAGGAAATAGTTTTGATCATTTCAAAGAACTTTACATGAGTTATGCATTCATAAACTGAAAGGATTTGATGGGAATAATTCAAAAATATCATCCTCATATATCCCGAGATCTAATAAATCATTAAAGTAAAACCCCAAAGTAGTTCTATGTGGAGTTTCATGAAGATTTTCAACAATACAAAATATTTCAGCAAACCAATTGACTAAACCTTAGAAATAAAGCTTGTCAAACACAAGGACTAAATTTCCATAAATCCAATAAACAATATTGGATTACAACTAGAATTCACATACATGGTTGTAAATACTCCATGATCATATAAAGAAAAGTCTTGAAGAATACAAGAGAAACAATCCAGAACTCAGCCTTATGTTCAATTCAGAAATATTGCATAAAGCCTTGAGAAAATGGTGTAGAAGAAGAAGAAGAATGGAAATATTTATTTGTTGATCAGAAACATGGTTACATACCCATGGTTCGACCCTTCTATTTTAACCTCCTGATTTCCTACTTCTAACCCTTTGATGGAGCCATCTCTTGCTTTTTAAAATCTGCTCCTCTAACTTCCCGAGGTAGTTAGGGTTTTCTCTTCTTGAATTTTCCATACGCTTTTCTTATTGAAATAATAAATTTAATTAATGCCTCATTGAAACATCATTAATTAATGTGTATCATTTAAATTCATGCCTTGAAGTGGGCCCTTTTCGTATTTAATAAAAAATAATAATAATAAACTTTTACTTTGAAAAATTTAATTAGCTGCCTTTTTAAAGTGAGGACTGTATTTTAATTTTATGAGAAATATATTTAACTTTTCTAACATGGAAACAATTTTATATGCAATATTCATCATCTCATATTTCCAACGAGTCCTCCTAAGTGCAATTTGGAGTTAACTATCTCAAGTTATAAGCTCGTGAAGTCAAAGTACCAAACAGATTTATCAATAAACCATGAAAATATAGTTGATTGTTCTTTTAGTTTCTAGAAGATTTATGGACAATTTCATATATTTAAACCTATTATATCATCTTCCTAGTCAAATTATCTTTCCAACGATGTATATTTTTCTGCAAATGAAGGTCGGAAGCTCAAGCTATTAGCTCGGGAAGTCGAAGACTCAACCACCGTTGATTGATTTCATGGGTCAATCCTAGCCCTTGATTTAAATTTGCCTCCTCCACTAAAAAAATCAAATTTTCTTTTATAATGTATATCCTACATACATATGTGGTGTTTGGTTGTGTAATGTATATATAGAAAAGTTTAATTTGGCTTACATGTGGAACATAAGGAGATTAATTAAACCATGGATATTCCACCTTAGGAAATTCCATGAATTAATTAAAATTTTGATTGCCTAGTCATCATCCACCAAGCACCTAGTCAATGCCCAGTCAGCAGTGAGTCATATCCCATTCAACAGTGATACAACATCCACATCATCGCCACATGTGACATTTTCATTGGATACTATAGATCGCCACATGTCATGATTCCAATTGTTGTCATGTGTCATCGAGTGGTTGGTTAACATGTGTTGCCATGTGATTGGTTAATGATAAAATGGAGAGAGACTTAGGATAAATGTTAAGGAAGGGAAAATTGAACGAGAGAGGAGGAAGTTTGTGAGGGAGGAGCGATAAGTGGGTTGTAGGAGGTGAGGATGTTTTGTAGGTGTATGAACCCACAGTGGTGATGAGGAAGGAGAGATAAGGAGGGGTTCTCGGAGGTGTGGGATGGATTGAAATTGATGTATGAACCCGCAGTGGTGAGTGAGTAAGGGAGAAACCACAAAAAAAATTCTAAGTATGGGACTAAAGGGGTGAGGTGAAGAGGGAGGAAAGAAGGAGGTATAAGGAAGGGGGGGGTTTAACAAATAAACTAAGGAGAGAGATAGATAATAAATATGGGGGAGGGGAGTTCGGAAAAAAAAAAAAAAATCAAGTATATAAGAGAGGAGTGGAGGTGAAATGGAGAGGGAGAGAAGTGGAAAAAAAAATCTAAGTGTTGAATAGAGTATAAAAGAGGAACAAGGGAGGAACACTTAGTGTGGAAGATTATAAGTGTGGCTGAGTGGAGAAGAGTGGAGTAATGTAGCTCCAAGAAAATTTCGAGTTCCAAGAAATTAAGAGAGAAGTCCCAAGAGATTAATGGTTCCAAGAGAATAATGTGGTTTCAAGAATTAAACGTGGTTCCAAGAACATAAGTGTGGTTCCATGAGAATGGTCATGGTTCCAAGAATTCTTAGTTCCACGAAAAATTAGCTTTATCACATATTGAGAAAGCGCTTGTTTGTCGGTTAGACAAAAACATGGATATCTTGAGCATACGAACTCGGATTTTGAATCTGAAAAATGTGTAACGAAGCTGATAATGAGGGCTACGCATTGAACGTAAATCATTCAAAATTTTATTCTTCCGATGTCAATTTTTTTTTATTCCAAGAGAAGGAAAATAAAGGTGACCGGTTTTTTTTATCAACAACACTTCTTATTTCCTAATTTGCGAGAAAGAAACAATATTACCTTCTAATACCTTCTTTGCATATTTCATGGAAAACAAACAACAATGATTCTTTAGTGATCCAAAATGGAATTTGTTGATTAAGGTTGGTTTTCATTGATGTCAACCCTTGAAGAAAGCCCCGCATCATAAAGGTTTGGGTAATGGACCCAATATTGTTTGATGTAAAGATGTCTCATTATTATCTTGTCATGGTTGATAAGAAGTAAAGATGGATGAACTCCAAAGTGGTCCCCTTATGTTGAAATCCCTCACGGAAAGACGCTTTGCGGAGTAAGAGAACCCATGCTTAATTGTGGAATAATAAGATGAAGGACAATGAACTTGTCAGGTAAACTATCCTAGATGGATATTGCTTGTCATTCCATTTCCGGTGGTATGTGGAACGTCACATAAATCCTCACGGTTAGAGAGTTATGGCCATGAGAAGTTGGAGACCCCAGGTTTGGGTAATGGACCCAAATTTGTTTGATGGATAACAGTATGAGTTATGATATATTTTCAGATAATACTATTCTATATGGATATTACATGTTATTCCATTTATGGTGGTATGTGGAACGTCACATAACTCCTCACGGTTTGAGAGTTATGGTCTTACGAAGTTGGAGGACCCTCATATGTCATCTAGAAGCCCCAAAAGGTCAAAGTGGTTTAAGAAATTTTAAAAGGTAAATAATAAAGTGAAGTAATGATTGTATTATAATTCAAAGTGAATACAAAATAAATTATTTCAATAATAAATTTAATGGAGAAATTAGAAGTGGGTTAACCCTAAAATAAGGAAAGTGGGGCCAAGTGACCTAGAAGATGTTTTTAAGGAAGTTATTTGGAGAGTATAAATAAGAGGCAAGGATCTCTGATTTCAATCACACTTGAGCATATTGAATATATATAGGTGTTTGAGGTAACCAAGGATATATAAGCCGAAATTATGAGGGAAGGTGAAGAAAAGAAGGCCGAAATGAAAGGAAGGATAAATTCTTTTGATGGTGCTTTCTAAGGTATGTTATTTACAGGTCATCTCACCATTTTCACTATAAAAAAATTTCTATAATGATTCAGATCATGAAATTGTTATTCCATTGAGAAAATATATCCAAGTATCTTTGGTAAAAAATTCATCTTGTGGATCATTTTATTTTTGGAGTTACACTCCGTCGAAAATAGGGTTTGTGGCTAGTCCTGAAACTAGTCAAAAACAGGTGTTTCGGGTAAAAACATCATAACTTATCCATAACCGATCCAAATTAAGTGAAACAAAATGTGTTGGTTAGGTTACAATATGTATTATGTTTTTTAATAGTTTCATATCAATTCAACAAATATTCCATGCGGGGATCTCTCTACAAGGTCGCTCTCTAGAATAAGCCAGAATTCAGCAAGGTATGTCATTTTTGCTATAAATCTTTTTCTGAGAGGTTCCAAGTAGTGACACCTGGAGGAATTGCATAAAACACACTGAATAAAATTGTGTATTAGTTTTAGATATTTATACATTACAGGTACAAAGTTATGATTACTTCAAGTTAGGGTTGTTGACTAATTCAAAACTAGGCATGTGAGACTAAAGAAACGTTTGATGAAAATGCTAGTCTCTTGTTGTTGAAGTTAAGGTTTGCAGGAATGTGATAATATACACCAGGTCTATTACAGAGCTACAAATCATATTTGGATGATGAAATTGATGAGGGATTTTGGTTGAGGTGCATGTTGAGTACATGGTTGAGACAAGTAGTTGATGAGTTGGCACATACATGAGGTGTGTAGTTGATGATGTTGATACATATTGATGAGTCATAGTTGATGAGTAGTTGACACATGATTGGTACATACTTGGTACATGGTTGGATGTGTTAACTCCTCTAATAAATTAGTGGATTTATTTGCTATTCTAGGTGATAGGTTGTGACCTCAAGTCATTTTTTGAAGTTTCTGCAATTGTCAAGCTTAGGTTTTTGGTTCTGTTTTAGAAAATAATGTGATCCATGAAGTCTTCTTTTCCAAAATTTCCATAATTCATTTTCAACAGCTAACTTATGTTCGAAAGTTGGATGTGCGCTGAGGAAAGTTTTGACTTTCCACAACTAAGGGACACTTTTTATTAATGGGTACGCTGTTGAAAGTGGTCAACATCAAAAGGTTTGACAATCAGTTCGCGGCTGGCGCGCTGTGGAAGGTACACGCTTTCCACAACTAAGGAGAGATTCCAATTGATATGGCGTGCTGTTGAAATTAATTACTTTCCGCAGCTAAGGAGGGTCTTCTACAAAGCGGTGTGCTGTTGAAAGTGCATACTTTCAGCAGCTAACAGGGGTTTCTTTGCAGAGTCGCGTGCCGGTGAAAGTGGCAAGCGAGCGTTTGGCAAAGGCGTTCTCCACGGGTCGTTGCTGCATGAAGCGGGAATCACGTGCATGATATCCACGTATGAAAACAATGATGATGTGATCACCCCCACGTCAGAGCAAATCCAAGGCATGCGCTGATAGGAGTGGGCAATCATAGAAACTAAATCATGCATGTCAGGATATGACTGTAATTTGAATTCATTCCAGAACCCAGGCTCAACGCTCATCACATTTGGAATGGCAAGTTCGTGTTCAGTGATGCAGGTACAGAGTAGGTACCGCTGACCTGACACCATCAAATCAAATAGAGGTTTCATATCACAAACCGTTTCCAAAACACTGTCGAAGTTTTCATTTAATTCAAAACAGAGCCGAAGCCCGGACTGCTTTCAACAACGCAAAACCTCGGCTCAACTGGGCGGTTACAGGGGTTACATTTGTCAAGTGTTTGAGTTGCAGAATGGTGAGAAAACGCAGTGGCGCTTTACTCAAATGAGAATTGGATAACTTATCCTTTTTGCAATCACATCCCGAGGTCCAGAGGCATTTTTCAAATGCAGGGTGCATGGAATTCGCAGAAAGGTTACAAATTGGGTGCCACCAGGCCACGGCTGAAGCCTTTGCCAGGACTTTTGATGGCAACAAAGCTCACGTCGGCTCTGTGGAAATCAAAGTGGATGAGGCTTTCATTGCCGCAGCTACAGGACTGCCAAGAACTGGTCAAAAATGGTTTAAAACCACCGCTCCTAAGAATCTGGATTTCAGGGTCTATTTGAAAGATGGGTACAAGCACAAAGCGTGGAGAAAAGGTATGCTCGTTTCATATCTGGATGAAGAGTGGCAAGATTTA
>ML777357.1:772477-784718 GCA_009831015.1 Picea engelmannii
CCATCTATCTACGGCATCTGCATCTATTTGGCCGTCAAATATGGGAATGTCAAAGTTTACTTGTACCTTAAAAGGAGTGGCACCTCCAGAGTGGCTTCTGGATGTCGATGCACCGCCAGTCGGAATCCATTGAAGAATCTGGGAAAAGTTGTCCATCATCGCGTTCCTTTGTTTCTCGAGGGCCTCCTTGAGCAAAATTTTGATAGGATATCCTGATCCCTCATCTTTATTTTCTTCCCCCATGGGCGGTCGTCGGGGTTTGCGAGGCTAATCTTGCAAAGGTTCAACCAGATCGAGCCCCAACTCCTTATACCCCAATCTCGTTGGGGACATGCAAAGAAGGATTGAGAATGAGGAGACCGCTCTGATACCACTGATCCGGATTTATGTAGGAACACAATGAAATACAGAAATACACATAAATGCAGAGATGCAGCGGAAATAAGACTTCATTTCATTAATAACAAATGACTGAAATATGCTTACAGACAGAATGGAAATAAACTAGCTAGGGCGCTGGTAGCTTATCTCTGAGAAGAGATGTGGCTGCTACTCGCATCCGTGAGAAGATGATTACAATGAGGCTCTAGAGTCCCTTTTACAATAGACGAGAATGCCAAAAGTCATAGACATCCAAAAACCTCACCCTAGGAGATGAAGTGCCAAAAGTCATGTGGGCCCCGTTTGGGTAAGTTAGTACATCAACTTCTCGGGGTCGTAACTTTTGCATACGATCTCTGTTTTAAGCGTGTGATAGCTCGTTGGAAAGATATAGTCGAGGAGATTCATTTTGGGGGCTCAATCATGCCTTTGGCTATCATTGAGAACCTCGATCTCAAAAAACCTTCATTTAGGCCCTCAAAATGGCCCCGGAAGTTAAAACCTGCTAAAAATAGTAAATTGCCAAAATTGCCAGAAAACCTTTTTGAGCCAGTCAGAAAAGGTGGGTGGCCATCGATATCCACCTGGATCAGTTCTTTACCTGGATTGTTCATATACCTACTCACAACTCCCACTGCATGTGTAATATCTAGTCTTGTGCAAACCATCGTATACATCAAGTTGCCAATTGTTGATGAATAAGGGACCTTGGACATGTATTCTATCTCCTCCTATGTCTTGGGACACATTTTCTTAGTTAATTTGAAATGGTTGGCCAAAGGTGTACTAACTAGTTTTTCATTCTACATTCTAAACCTCTCCAACACCTTCTCTATGTACTCACCTTGAGACAATGTCAATTTGCATTTTTTCTTGTTTCTTGTTATTCGCATACCAAGGATTTTCTTTGTAGCACCCAAATATTTCATCACAAATGAATTAGATAATTTCTTCTTGAGCACATTTATATCCTACACATTAGAACATGCAACAAGGGTGTCATCCACATACAATAGCAAGATAATATAGCTTCCATTTCTAGCCTTTTAAAATAAACACAGTGATCAGATTGACATCTACTATAACCTTGTTATGTCATAAACCTGTCAAACATTAAATATCATTTCCTTGGAGCTTGTTTTAGGTCATACAAGCTCTTCTTCAACTTGCATACCAAATTCTCCTTTCTTTTGACCTCATACCCCTGTGGTTGTTGCATATAAATATCTTCCTCCAAATCCCCATGGAGAAAAAAAAAAATTCCATCTAACTATTCAAGATGCAAATCTTCTACTACCACAAGACTTAAAATAGTCCTAATTGGAGTCATCTTAACAACAGGAGAAAATATTTCATCAAAATATATACCTTTCTTTTGTGCAAACCCCTTTACAACAAGTCTAGTCGTGTACCGCTTTTTTCCTCCATCTTCTTCCTTCAACCTGTAAACCCATTTATTCTGCAATGCTCTTTTTCCTGCAGGCAACTAAACCAAGTCCCAAGTCTGATTATTTACCAAGGATTCCATTTCTTCTTTCATGCCTTGCTCCCACTTCCTTTTAATTTATACCTGCATTGCCTCTTCATAACTTTCTGGTTCACCAGAATCAGTCAACAATAAATAATACAATGAAGGAGAGTATCGTTCAGGGGGTCTACTTAACCTGATAGATATTCTAACAATGCTTGCAAGAGTTTGAGGTACCTTCTGCTCCTGTTGTTGTACATTTTTATTTTCTAGTACCTTTGGAATTTCTTTTTTAGTGATCTCATCAAATATTGTGTATTCTGGTTTTTCTTTTTCATGTTTTTTTCCCTGCAACTGATCTTTGTACATGACCTTCTCATTGAATATGACATCTATACTCCTAATGATTTTACAATTTTCATAATCTCATAAGCGATAACCAAAATCATTAACACCATATCCAATAAAGGTACACTTCTTGGATTTTGCCTCAAGCTTTGTTCTATTTTCTTTATCAATATGGACAAATGCTTTGTTGAATTTTCATAAGAGATGATAWTGTATGTGAATGAATATCTTATTACAATGATGAGTGTTCTATATATAAAGAACATATGGTGACCATCCATGAAGAGATGTTCCCCTTGGGTAATAAATATATTTATACTTTATATTATATTATACATATAATATAAATATACTTTATATTTATACTTTATTATATATATTTATACTTTATATTATAAATATATTATTACATTAATAATATTGTTTAATAATTAATAATCATATTATTAATTATTAATCTAGTATAATGTTTTTTCGATGTTGCACAAACATCAACACTCCCAGCAAGGGAGACATTCTACATTATGCCTAGATTACCTCTGAAGATTCCATGTGGGTAGCTCTCAAATAGCTTCAACATGTCACCATGACATCCATTACCTCGCAATTCATTTGTACCTCATCATGTGCACCCTTGTGACTTCATAGCCAATGCATCAAAGGTCTGTGGGTAGTTCTCAAATAACTACAACATGTCCACAAGACATCCACTACCCTGCAATGCATCAATACTTGATCATGTGCACCCTCGGTCTCAGTGCCATCCCTTTTTCATGTTGGATGAGATCCACTTGTCTCAAGGCCAACCCTTTTTCATGCTAGATGAATTCCACCTATCTCAGTGCCAACCATTTTTCATACTAGATAAGAACACTAAGTGTCAGCCCTTTTTCATGTTGGATGAGTTCCACATGTCTCAGTGTCAGCCCTTTTTCATGTTGGATGAGAACACTCAATGCCAACCCTTTTTCATCTTGGATGAGAACACTTAGTGCCAACCCTTTTTCATGTTGGATGAGTTCCACCTGTTTCAGTGCCAACCCTTTTTCATGTTGGATGAGAACACTCAGTGTCATCCCTTTTTCATGCTGGATGAGTTCCACCTATCTCAATGCCAGCCCTTTTTCATGTTGGATGAGAACACTCAATGCTAGCCCTTTTTCATGCTGGATGAGTTCCACATGTCTCAATTCCAACCCTTTTTTCATGATGGATGAGAACACTCAGTGCCAACCCTTTTTCCTGCTGGATGAGTTCCACCTGTCTCAGTGCCAACCATTTTTCATGTTGGATGAGAACACTTAGTGCCAGCCATTTTTCATGTTGGATGAGAACACTTAGTGCCAGCCCTTTTTCACGCTGGATTATTTCCACATGTCTCATTGCCAGCCCTTTTTCATGTTGGATGAGAACACTCCCTCTAAAGAGGGACCACGCCAAGCTTGTCCCTAAAGTACTCAAACTTCATCCTCGACAGCGGCTTGGTAAACTCTTCCACAACTTGATCCTCTATAGTCACGAAACTGGAGCCTCATTGCTCCCTTTTGCACCATATCCCTAATATAGTAATATTTGATCTCGATATGCTTCGACCTATCATAGACCATGTTGGAACAAATATTGAAAATTTCTAAACTTAGTGTCTCTCGCCAAAATTTATGTGAGTTGCGCCAGCTAGCTTTATAACCTTGTTGCCTGGCATAAGTTTTTTTTTTAACCGTTAAATCCTTGCATCATCTGGCGCAAACCTTTCTGTTGCAGTAAAACCTCTAAACCTATCGCCATTTTCGTCGAACTTCTCTACCATCAAAATCTCAAAGCTTTGCGTCACAATTGGCCAAAATCTCAAAGCTTTGCGTCACAATTGGCCAAAATCTCAAAGCTTTAAAGTTTCCCAAGGTCTCCTATTGGTCTTAGTTCGCAATTCCTTGATTGTCAAAATAAGTCTAAAAGTGTCAAATTATAAAACCAAACTACAAGTTTTGTTTTTTATATTATTTAAAATTATTTTATATAATTTTAAATTAATATTTTATTTTATTTTAAAGTTTGGTAAAAAAGAGAAAAATCGTTTATTTAGCCAAGCCTTTGCACCAATTCTCTTTTATAAAAAGTTATTGGGTCAACTACCCTTCACGTCCAATCTCCAAACTATCCACCAAAATCCACACACATGCCAAGTCACAAGACAACTCACACAAGACTCCAAGGAGAGAATCCACGGGAGGACTAAAGCCATGCACTACGCGTCGGAACAGAATCGAAACAAATGGTCATATAAAGCGCACGATAAATGGTAGGGTTGTACATGTGGGATTTTTCCTCTACACAGATAATAAAATATGAATTGTCAAGCGTCCGAGCCTGAACTTATAGGTGTTGAGACATCGCCCATTGTTGTTGATTTTTAAGACGAGCATACAAGTGTCAGGGAAAAATTATGGAGACATTCCTTTATCAGCTATTGCACACCAAGTATTTCCACTTTTACAGGATCATCATGATCCACAAGTTGCGCTACTTGACAACTCGAAGTACCTCGACCATCAATCTGGGACTCAAGCACCATTCGACCGATTATAGCAAAAGTGAATCAAGATTTCATGCGCCAATTCAGATTAGAACAAAAAAAAAGAGCTATGTGAACCATAAGAGGAGCCTGCGGATCAGCTATTATGCCCAACACATCCATGTATTCATGGTGATCTGATTTTTGGTGGCGAGCCCCAGATTTGGTGGATATGCGAACTTCACCAACTTCATTCTTCTGGAACCATTCCTCGAAATAGCATCCAATTGTCCGAGCCAGCGTCCAGTTTTCTCAATGCCATCAAGATTGACAGTAGGCTGGTACTTTGGGCCCTGCAAGGTGCAAGACAATTAATCACGTTGGGTCATTTTTCCACTCGCTCATGGTTCCTCTTCGAGATTTTGACCACCAGAAGAATTCTAATAAGCCACTCCTCCCTTCCCCTGAAGCTCGAAGGCCCGAAGTCGAGGTTCAATCATACGTATAAAATGCCAATGAGTAAGAGTTTCAGCTGTCAAATAAAAAATCCCTCTTTCAAAGAAAAAAGGCAGAAGTCGAGCTTCTGAATATTCGCACACATGTGGCAAATGAACAGATGATAGCATTGATGAGAAGGGAGAACCTGGGTACTTGTTTCGTCATGATCAACACTTCGATTCAAAAATATTATCATTGTTAATTGTAGGCTTTCCCATCAGTTTCGTTCTTAACGGATCTTGGCTTGGGCGTATAGCAAGTTGCTCGAATATCATATTCTTAGTGTGTTTGGAAACAAGCGACATCATTTGAGATTTCGAGTTTTTGTATGTTGTGCAGAACATTCAAGCCCCCGAATGAATATAGAAGATATCATGGGAGTCCTTACCCTTGTTAGCTCATTGCGCGGTACCTACTATATATTCGCCCATTGGAAAATTTACGATTCCAGATACTAGCAATTATGATGATTTATGGTTTATTTCTCTCTTGTGCGTTATCACAACTGGCGTGTTGGAGATGAGATGGAGCGGATTTGGTATTAATTTATGGACTTGTACCTGTGGATTTCAAGCTGCAAAAATCGTATTTTTGGGCTATCTAGTGAGTGCCTCAAGGGCATATTTAAAAACTGTTGAACAATGAGCACACAACAAGAAGGGATGCCCTTCTTATTGAAACAAAACCAAAGTCATATTTTGGCTTAACTGGAGAGTTTTAAGAACCAGATGGTAACGGAATCTGAGTGTCAACGATTATGGCAACTGCATAAATATATGAACAAAAGAGGTTAAATTCATTCGGGAGCAAATGAATAGTTAGAAGAAGCGCCAACGCATCTAATTGAAAATCAATAACATATGCAGAGGTTGTGGTAAATCCAAGGGTTTTTTCAATTGAGACCAAATTTGTATAAAGAAATAGATTGTATATTGATTGAAGGGGGCGAACAACCCGAGAGCCTTTTGGGGGCTGGGTTTGTAATGCCATTTCTTTTGGCAAATATAGAACAAAAGCTAAGAGATTCTATACCTCGTCACTGTGTAATTCTGTCTTTTCTTGTATCGTATTCTCAAGATTTACATTCATTCTTTCTTCCTTCTTTTTCATATTCAGCTTGTAATGGCTCTAATTCAGTAATACCTCTGTTGTAGTCATTTATTGAGCAGCCTGTTAGGTTCAGCTTTTCCTCTGTTTATGTTGTGAGCAAAACAATACTTGTAGCTTGATTGTTTATGCCTAGATTACAAGTTATATATAAATATATATATGCATGGTTGTTTTTTGAAGTTGTTTTTCATTTCTCTATTGAAATAAAGATTAGACTTATCATAATTATATACCCAACTCTTTGTTTCAATCTTCTTCATCCCCTATCTTCTATCCATCTTCCTTAATTTAATTAAATTAGGCAAACGAGGTCATGCCTTTGTTGAAATAATGTAACTGCGAAGAGCATTCTTATTATTATTGTTATTTTATTATTAGGATTAATCCCCATTGTGGATTAATCATGTCGGTAATTGTATAAGGACAAAATCCCCTTTTGCGGATTGGTCATCAGACAATTATAAAAGGCAGAATAAGAAGTCGGCCCCAGCAGTTATTAGACCCAGAATTAATTAAAGGTGGGTTTACCCACCCAGAGTGAGAGGTCATCCCTGCCAGTGAAACCCTTTCACACGTGTCAGTCTTGTATAAATAAGAGGCTATCACCTCACTTCTAACACAACTCACTTGTTCATTCTCTTATGAGGCAAGCTGCAATTACCAGTTGGAGAGAGGGAGAAGAGTGGTGCATCTCTTGGGGAGGAATATCTGTATTGGTTTGAGTTATCTCTTGAACATTGTATAAGCTATTTATGATAAGGAAGTTTTGTTGGGTTTTCTTCCCCTAGAGGGTGTTGTAACAGATATTGAAAATTTCCGATTCAACTTAGGCACTTTCGCCCAAATTTCTCAATTATCCACCAACGGCCAAGTCACTCCACTATGCTCAGATTTTGATATCAATGCAAACAGGTGGAGAAGTAAATCTAATACGTTTACTGTCTCTATTGTTGCTCATTTGTTGACGGGATCCATTACAAAATAGAGGGCCTTCATTTTGCCGTGATTGCTACTCGTTTCAATGAAATCGTAACTAAACCCCTTGTTGAGGGTGCTTTGGAGGCTTTCATAAGACATTCTATCATAGAGGAAGATATTGATGTAATATGGGTGCCAAGGAGCTTTGAGATTCCCTTAGTTTCCCAACACGAGGGAGGTCAAGAAAGTATCATGCGGTGATGTGCATGGGAGCGTTTCTTAGAGGTGCTACTACAGAAAGCATGTTGAAAATCGCCTGAATCAGAAATTTAATGGAATATTATCTCCTAGGTTATTCTGCTCAGTGCATCAACTAACAAGATTACGAAGCTCATGGAACAAGTGGAGGAGTACGAAAACTTAATCATGGAAGAGCTGGATCTAGACAATATGGGCTACATTGAGCTAAGGCAACTGAAAGCTCTGTTGCAAGGCTTGTCTTATGAAAAGGAAGGACATGCAAACTATAGTCAAAATTTGAGCCAGCAGATATTACCGGTTCCGATCAGGAAGAATCTGATACAAAGAGAAATGCAGAACGCGAGATATCTATTGAATAAAAATTGGCAGAGGGATTAGGTTATTTTCATACGGCTGGCGACTATGCTGGGGTTGTTCTCGTGGAAATCCGTAGAGTACAGGAACAGAGGCATCTTCAAAGTAGCGGGATATTGTCTGTGTGTGGCCAAAGGAAGCGCGGAAACCCTTAAACTTAACATGGCACTCATATTGCTCCCCGTCTGCAAGAACACAATAACATGGCTTCGCTCCATGATATTAGAATCCATTGTGCCATTTGACGACAACATCAATTTCCACAAGACCATCGCCGAAGCCATGGCTTTCGGTGTCATGCTTCAAGTCCTGGATCATATAAGCTGCGATTTCATTAGAATTACAAATTGCGACGAGGAATCATATAATCTTTATCTTAGAGAATATTTTGGCAGTGAAAAGCCAAATTACGGAGATATATTAGGAAGCGCAGTAGGCATTACGTGTGTTTTCATGGTCATCCTCATGGCTATTGCCTTCGTACTTGCGACCTCCTGATTTAGAAGAAGTTCAGTGAAACTTCCTCAGAAACTTGATAAACTAACCGGATTCAACGCTTTCTAGTATTCACATCATGCATTTGTCATGATTTACGCGCTTCTCATTGTCCATTCCATTCGTCTTTTCTTCATGCGAGATTGGATGGAAAAAACTACTTGGATGTATATTTCTGTTCCGGTGCTTCTATATTGTGGCGAGCACACACTCAGAGCATTCAGAGCAGGGAATTATACTGTCAATATTATCAAGGTGGCAGTTTATCGCGGAAATGTCCTGGCTTTGCATATGTCAAAACCTGCAGGCTTCGAGTACAAGAGAGGAATGTATTTATTTCTCCAGTGCCCCAAGATCTCGCCGTTCGAATGGCATCCATTTTCGATCACCTCTGCTCCAGACGATGAACACATTAGCGTGCATATCAGAACAGTTGGAGACTAGACACAAGAGATGAAAAGAGTTTTCTCGCAGACAATGGAGCCCCCTACAGCTGGAAAAAGCGGGCTTCTGAGAGCGGAGTGTGGACTCTACAGAGACAACGAGAGCAAATCCAAGTTTCCCAAGCTTCGGATCGACAAACCATACGGAGCTCCGGCACAAAATTACAAGAAATATGACATGTTGCTCTTGATAGGGCTCGGAATCGAGCTACTCCCTTCATAAGAATTCTCAAGGATTATCTTATTATGAAGAAGGCCATAGATTGCATGTGCCCAAGTGGATACGAAGTGGCTAGCCCTCGAATCGTAGAGGCAATTTACAGTGAATGTGTGCCCGTCGTACTTTCGGAGCATTATGTTCTTCTCTTCTACGACGTGCTGAATTGGGAAAGTCTCTCTGTTCAGATTCCCTTGTCTTAAATACCAAATCTCAAGACCATACCCCACTTGTCAAACAATTAGTAACGGTTCAAGGAGCTGGCAGATGCGCCTGGCAGTTGCAGAATTCCATGAAGACGAACCGTTTCATATTCCTCTAAACACTAAGAGTTTTTATTTTAGATTTTTTCTCTTATAAAAGAAGGATGTATGTAAGAGAGAAAGGGGCATGGGGGCGTAGAGGGGCGAGCTGGGCAATAAACCTCTCGTGAAGAGGGGGTTCTTTTGCTGAGTTAATTTGTAAACCAGAATGAAATAATACAAAAGATTTTTTACTTGTGACTGTGAGATTCATCACCGTCGATTTCTTTTAGTATGTTCTTCCTTATTTCAGTTGTGTTAAATTTGTTTGGAACTCATTCTATATGCTCCTTACCCACAGTTGATGTGTTGTCATTATCATATTGTTTATTTCTTCCTTATTCCGTCACGATTGTGTACAAGTTTCTTTTCCTGTATCTTCGTTTCATTTCATCTTCCTAACTGATGTGCTTCGTTATACTTTAGTATGACCACTACTATAGCGAATGAATTTTGGTTTTCTGTAATTGTTTACTGTCTTTCCTCTGCACCAGCTAACAGCGGGTGTAAGAACAGTCTACACTTCCATAATTATGCATATATTATCTGCTACATCGGCCTTTCCTTTCCTTTTTCTGCTACCGCATCATGATTATCAAATTGCTGAAAGATAGACTTACTTTGCCTCACTTTCTGCAAGTTATATGATCGATGTTATTATCTCCTTTCCTCGGTTTTCACTTGACTCCATGCCCAATGGACCATTTCCCTGGTTTAACCCCCAAACTTTAAAAATCCAAGACCATCATTTACCCATAAATCTGCCCACCATTTCACGCTTACTGAAGATCATATTGTGACATTTTTCGAGAGATCCCTCTCGGGTTGGGGGAGGGCAGCTTCCAATCCAAAGTGGTTCGAGATTTCCTTGGGATTGATTTGCTGCAACCCAAATTTCAGTTCCGAGTGTCAACAGAGGGTTTCCCAGGATAAATGTTGTGTCTCTTGTGAATGTGTATTTCTCAGCAATATTGTTCTTATGATGCTCTTATCTATTGAAATGCAAAGAACTATAATAATAGCATAAACATTAACATGGTATCAAAGCCAACCTAAAGGAAGCATATTTCGCAAGAGAAAAACGCCACTGTTACCGGACATGAAAATTAGGGTTTTTTATTGATGAATCTTTTCAGCCCCGAAACCACCTAGAAAGTTTCACCCTCCCCCAAGGATCATTTTGGCACCTTGAGCACACCTTTTCAGTGGCTAGATCTCCCGAAAAGTGAAACCCTAGTTTCACAAAGTACTAGAAAACCAGAAAAGCAGAGTACCAAAAGTACCAGAGTACTAGAAGTACCAAAAAACCAAAAGCACCAGTCCAGAAATCCACAGATCAAGTTTGAGGGGGTAAGAGTTGGATTTTTGAAATTCCGACTGCACCAGCGAATTCGCCTCAACTCAGCGCATCTATCCCCTACATTAGATTTTCAAAATTTGAAGTTTGAAAAATTAGGGTTTCCTCATAAAACCCTAAGTTGCAGTTGCAGTTGTAGTCTCAGAACCAGTTGCAATCACCCTTGAAGTTATCTCAAGAGTTGGCAATGATTACCGCTGCTACTAGATGGAGCCACTACCCGCAAATGCTATCAGAGGTATGTACTTACATATGTTTGATGGTTAAACCCTAAAGAGTATTTGCAGGAGAAGGGATCTCTTGTCATAGATCCAGAAGGATCTCAAGATCCAACACATTCAAGATGAATGATGCAACCCAGGTGTGATTATTCTAATATACATCTATTTTTCATGGCATTATCTTAATCAGTGTTGCATGTTAAAGCTATGATCAAATTATTAGAAGAATTCAAAGTTGATCATAGAGCTTATCCTCTAACCTAACCTTTTATCAGAGTTAGTGTATTGTCTTAGTACTGAAGATAGGTTGAAGAAAGCACTCATCACTTGAGTGAAGGAGACCTGAAAGAAAAGCAAGCACTCACTCTTGAGGACAAGGCTCCAGGTTTGATTAATCAAGATTCAAAGGTACACATGACAAGCTGATGACTTTAGTTGAGATAGCAATCATCGTAAAGTATTATACTTTATAACATGTGAGAATATAGATGTAAATACTTTGCATGATATGACTAACACCTCCTCAAGGAGAAACCTCGTGTGTTAGTTCCAGGTTGCCATGGAAGAATGCTTGGTCACAACACTATGAGAGTGTTTACCTCATTTCGTATTGTATTCCTTACCTTTAATCTTTGCTTCAGATAAATTATAAGTGATAGCTCTAAAGGAGCTAATGTGATGATTGTTCATGCTATTGCTTTATATTATCAGAAAAATATTATTCTTGCTTGTTGTTTTGTTGACCTTGCTCCAGGTCACATGAGGAAGCTATAGCGAAGGTTGCAGAAGGCAATGTGCTAAAGGAGAGATCATAAATGAAGCAATCATCAGTGGAAAAGAAGGTGGGTCACTCAGAAGCTGCCATGACCCACGCTATTGAAGAATCCATGTGAACTCTAGAATATTAGCTCACATCAACTACAAGGCGCTACCATACATATGCAAAGCTGTCACAGGTTTACCAAAACTCAAGGTTGATCATGAAGGCGTACGCAATGGATGTGCACAAGGGAAGAACATCAAGAACCCGTTTCCGAAGAGGGACAGCAAGGTAGAAGGAGTCCTAGAACTCACTCATTCATATGTATGTGGCCCAATTCCATCATCCTCCATTAATGGGTATGTATACTATGTATCATTCATTAATGATTATTCTCGTAAAAGACCTGGATATATTTGAAGTGTTCAGCAAGATCAAGGAATTTAAGGCCTTGATAGAGAACCCTTCTGTAAGGAAGATTAAGATACTCAGGTCAGATAATGGAGGAGAATATACCTCAAAAGAGTTCGTGAACTTATGCAAAGATGTTGGGATCAAGATCCCCAACAAAACGGTGTAGCTGAACGGAAGAACAGAAC